>VSMD01015074.1:0-33478 GCA_008750895.1 Mirza zaza | reverse complement strand
AATCTCCCAGGGGTCCTCTGAGCTTCTTGAACTTGTATATTGAGATTATTAGCAAGGCCTGGGAAATTTTCCTCTATTATATCCTCAAATAGCTTGTCCAACCCCTGAGTGTTGTCTTCTTCCCCTTCTGGTAACCTTATGACCCTCAGATTAGGTTTCTTTACATAATCCCACAGCTCTTGTAGGCTTTGCTCTTTTCTCTTGTTTCTCTGCTCTATTTCTGTGACTGATTTATTTAATTGGAGGGTGTTATCTTCAATCTCTGAGATTCTTTCTTCTGTTTGGTCTACCCTGTTCTTGAGACTTTCCACTGTATTTTGTATTTCCCTGACTTGATTCTTCATTTCCAGGAGTTCGGTTAAACTTTTCTTCATTGTGTCTATTTCTTTAGTGAACTTTTTTTCTAGATTCTGGAGGCTTTTTGTGGTTTCTTTGTGCTGGTTATTGAGTTGTTCTTGTAGGTCAGTGAGTGTTCTTACGATCCACATACGAAATTCCTCTTCTGTCATTTTGGTTGCCTGATTTTGGTTGGTGTCCGTTTCTAGGGGGCTGGGGCTCCTCTTTGGGGGTGTGTTTTCCATTTGGTTCTTCATATTTCCTGAGTTCCTTCGCTGATTTCTTCCCATGTCGATCAGTTTTTGTCTCTTTTCTTTAGGTTTTTGTTTGGGTATTCACACACCTTGTTTAGTTTCTGAGCCGGTAAGGTGGTGTCTGTGGGTGACATTCGACCACTCTCGCTCACTGGCGGCGGCCGTCGCTGGGCCAGTGTCCGCAGGTCTCTCCGCTTGCTGGGGAGCCCACCAGCAGTCCGGGATGCCGGGGAGGGGAAACGTCAGATCCACCTACCCTTCCCGCTGGTCTCCGGGCTGCTCCAGGGGTCCCAGCTTCCAGTTCTCCTCTGCGACCTCTTCCCGTGGAGTCTCCCGTGGTCTCAGGTACTCCTACTTCCGACCCTCATCCGATGTAGGCTCGTATTCTTGCTTCTTTCTTCTAATTTCTGCTAGAATCCGTCTTTTCTGCAGAGACACACTGTCTGGTGGTGTTTCTCATCCGCCATCTTCTGGCAAGTGTCTTCTTCATAAAATGACTTTTGATCTTTTGGGTAGATGCCCAGTAGTGGAATTGCTGGATCAAATGGTAGATCTACTTGTATCGATTTGAGGTATCTCCATATTGCTTTCCACAGAGGTTGAACCAGTTTGCAGTCCCACCAGCAGTGTAGGAGTGTTCCTATCTCTCCACATCCATGCCAACATCTATTGTTCTGGGACATTTTGATAAAGACCATTCTTACTGGAGATAAGTGATATCTCATTGTGATTTTGATTTCCATTTCCCTGATGATTAGTGATGTTGAGCATTTTTTCATATGTTTGTTAGCCATTATTCTGTCTTCTTTAGAAAAGTTTCTGTTCATGTCCTTTGCCCACTTTTTAATAGGGTTGTTTGATTTTTTCTTGCTGATTTTCCTGAGTTCTGAGTAGATTCTAGTTATCAGCCCTTTATCAAATATGTAGGATGTGAAAATGTTTTCCCGTTCTGTAGGTTGTCTGTTTGCTCTCATGACTGTTTCTTTGGCTGTGCAGGACGTTTTTAGTTTGATCAGGTCCCATTTATTTATTTTTGTTTCTGCTGTGATTGCCTTTGAGGTCTTCTTCATAAATTCTTTGCCTAGGCCAATGTCTAGAAGAGTGTTTCCAACATTTTCCTCTAGAATTCTAATAGTTTCATACCTTAGGTTTAAGTCTATTACCCAGCGTGAGTTGATTTTTGTGAGAGGTGAAAGTGTGGATCCTGCTTTAGCCTTCTACAAGTGGCTATCCAGTTTTCCCAGCACCATTTATTGAATAGGGATTCTTTTCCCCAGTCGATGTTTTTGTCTGCTTTGTTGAAGATTAGGTGGCTGTATGAGGATGGTTTAATATCAGGGTTCTCAGTTCTGTTCCACTGGTCAGTATTTCTATTTTTGTGCCAATACCAAATTGATTTAATTACTACAGCTTTGTAGTATAGTTTGATATCTGGCATATTAATACCTCCCATTTTGTTTTTATTGCCTAGAATTGCTTTTGATATACGAGGTCTTCTCTGGTTCCAAACGAAGCGTAAAATTATTTTTTTTATATCTGTGAAGAATGATGCTGGGATTTTAATAGGGATTGTATTGAATCTGTAGATCAGTTTGGGTAGTATAGACATTTTAACAATGTTGAGTCTGCCGACCCATGAGCGTGGTACCTTAAAGACAAAGGAGACACAAGTTATCAAATCCTCTGGGACACAGCTAAAGCAGTCCTGAGAGGAAAGCTTATCTCCATAAATGCCTGTAACCAAAAGTCAAAAAGATCACAAATAGACAACCTAATGAATCGTCTCAAAGAGCTGGAAAAAGAAGAACAGACCAACCCCAAACCCAGCAGAAGAAGTGAAATCTACAAGATCAAATCAGAAGTAAACAAAATTGACAATTTAGAAAATATACAGAAGATTAATAAAACAAAAAAAAAGTTGGTTCTTCAAAAAAATAAACAAAATTGACATGCCTTTGCCTAGACTAACGAAAAGCAGAAAAGAGAAATCTCTAATAAGTTCCATGAGGAACAATAAAGGAGATATCACAACTGATCCCAAGGAGATACAAGATATAATTTACGAATACTACAAAAACCTCTATGCACACAAACTGGAAAATGTGGAGGAAATGGACAAATTTCTAGAAACACACAGCCTCCCTAGGCTCAACCAGGAAGAAATAGAATTCCTGAACAGACCAATATCAAGAGCCGAAATAGAAACAGCAATTAAAAATCTTCCTAAAAAGAAAAGTCCCGGCCCAGATGGTGGCTGGGATTTAAATCAGTAAAGAGAAGGAGCTTCCAGGCAAGAAGAGATTATAGGGCAGGCAGGGCCAGAGGCTGGGGTGGGAGGAGAGCTGGTGCAAGGCTAGACTGGGGGACAGGGGATGCATTGGGGATGCTCAAAATTGTAGCTCTGGCTGGGCACAGTGGCGCATGCCTGTAATCCTTGCACTTTGGGAGGCTGAGGAGGGAGGATCACTTGAGGCTAGGAGTTTGAGATCAGTCCAAGCAAGAGCTTGTTTCTACAAAAAATATCGTGGTGGTGTATAGCTGTAGTTCCAGCTACTCAGGAGGCTGAGGCAAAGAGGATCTCTTGATCCCAGTAGTTTGAGGTTGCAGTGAGCTATGATGATGCCATTGCACTCTAGCCTGGGCAACAGAGTGAGACCCTGTCTCAGAAAAATAAATAAATAAATAAATAAATAAATACTCTCATACGGTCAAATCATGAACAGCCTTAACTGAGGCACATGCTACATAGGAGAATTGATAGAGCAAAAAAGTGAGCCGTGAATAAACTTTGCTTCTCCAAACCTCATCAGCCCATCCCTGTTGTTGAGCATTGTGCAGAGGGCCTCCCTCAGGGCTGGCACAGGGAGGACGTTCAACACATTTGTTCGGTGGAAAACTACTCAGTGAGCTCTAGAAAGCCTATGTGTCCCTTTAGGGCATTGAGGTGTCAGATCCTAGAGAGCTAGAGAGGAAGGGGCGGGGAGAGGAGAGGGTAGGAAAGGAGAGAGGATGAGGGGAACTGGCAATACTGAGCAGGAGGGGCTTTATTGGAGAGTCAAAGACATTTGCCAAGAGGCAGATGCAGAAAACCTGTACCGTTTTACGGGAACGTCGGCGCATCCTAAGTGTGAATCTGAGGGAGATGAGTCTTTGTTCCACTGATAGCTGTTGGTGACGCCTGAGTTCCACTGTAAGAACCAGGTTTCTTTGCTTCCTAGAAAGACGTAAAGAGGGGACACAACCATTCCCCCAAAGGGCCCCAAGTTCATAAAGTACCAGTCCTATGATCTCTTGTATTTTCCTTAATGTTATATTCTATCATCAAATTTCCTAGCAGAAGTTTTAGCCAGATCCTACCTTCATGACTTTTCATTGTCTATGGGTTAAAATCTACATTTCCTAGCCTGATACATAGGGATGGATTTTTATACTTTGTCCTTTGTTTACCACTCCAGCCTCATTGACCACCATTAAATTTAAGCCACTCCAGGGATCCTTGTTTTCTACCCAAACAGGTTGATACTTTCCTGCCTTCACTCATATGGTTCTCTCAAGCCAATATGACCTCCCACTTCCTTTACCACTTACCTCAATCCTACATCCTTCTCAAGGTAAGACTCAGGTGGCACATCCTCTAGGATGGCTTTCCAACCTTCTTCAAGGTTGCATTGATTTCTCCCTCTTCTAGGGACATGTTTCTATAAGAGCATGTATTCCATTGCATGGTTCTTATGGTACTTATAGGTACATGTGTCTGTCTGCACAGCTGGACTGCAAATCCCTAAAGAACAGAGACTGTATCTCTGAGACACCAGTGCCTTCTGACATATAAAACATTACATATTTCTTTCCAATTACATATCTTGAAAGATAACAGAGGCATGTAATCTACTCAGATCTAGGGCAGTGTTGGAGAGGTTTGGACATACATAGAGAATCATCTTTTACTCACTTGATTAACCTTCAGTCTACTCCAGGGACACCTCTGTGTACCTGTTTGGGAAGAACACTGCTGTGGCCATACTGAGAGAGGCTGCACCTGTGTGTGTGAGTCCGGAAGTTCATGAGCGAACAACGCCTGCCCTCACTGCCATCAGACACAAATCAGATTGAGACTGTTCTCGGCCCACACCGCTGCAGGGTGAGGGCATTATGATCAAGGGCTATGTTAATGATTTAGCTCTATAAACCCATAACTCCAGATTCCCTAGAACTGTCATGAAGGCCTAGGATTTGGTTATGCTTGAACAAATGCCTACAAACTACATAATCCAACTGCTCACCAAATACAATATCAAGGCAACAATTTTAAAAAACTAATCTGCATTTGATACCAAGTAACTTTCACTGTGTATTTTTCCCACTAAATAGACCAAAACATCCATCTGCTTGGAAGCTCTATATGAGACTATACATTTTTATTTTTTAAAGAAAAGACAAAGTTTTTCAATTATAAACACATAAAACCTTCAAGAAGGTAATTTAGATAAAGAAGTATAAAATGGGAAAGTACAAGTTATGCAGGATACAGATCATCTCTGATTTACCAGGGACCCCAGTGAACACATCAAGAGCTATGGAGCACCACTTTTATTTTCTCCTGCTTTGCCTCCAAAACTGTCCAATTGTCCATCCGTTACCACCTCTTCTTTACTATCTCAGCAGCAAGTCAAACTTTGGAAGCCTTAGAGACTTGGTGCTAGGGCAGAGGGTTGCTTAGGAAGACTAGTGGCTGTGAATTATGCCATTTCAGCTTTGCTTTCAATAGACTTTCCCAGGTCACCTTGGGAACTTAAGCTTGACTTGTAGCATTATCACTATTGCAAGATGGGTATTCAGTTGCAAACAGTAGGCTTATAAAATAACCCTTTAAACATAACTCATTTCTAAGACTGCCTACATCTAACTTGTGTTGAGGAAAATAAATTCACAGATCTGTTACACCTATATTGATGGAAACTTTCATAATAATGTATGAGGTAGTCAACTACTATACAGCATCCTGTAGGACAGGCAGTTGTTCATTTTGGCAGTAGTTAATATTTCTGCCAGGAACAGACTTTTACATTGCTAATGAGATATATGATGCACTGTTCAGGTTCTTAACATTTCAGTAAGTCACTGACTTGTTATATGGCTGAATGTAGGGTAACCATTTGGAGACAAATGACTCTATTTGCTTTTAGAAGATATGCAACTTCAGAGGAAGATAAATTATTGATTTTTAAAGGATGACATCCAGGCATTTGATTACCCTGTGGGAGCTTTATTGACTTCACAAATAGACATGAATTTTAATTTTCCATCAGTAAGAATTTTAAGATAAACTTGTTGGTCTGAGAACCAAAGTAATAGAGTTGGAATTGGTCACTCTGAATATCACACTTTTTGTCAAAGGTCCTCCTAGACATGGAAAAAGAAGGTTATCCAGGTGCTTGGAAGTTACCTCATTGGAGAGGAAGAGAGAATGTGAGCAAAGCTTCTCCAGGAGAAATCACCAGGAGAGATTCAAGTTGCCTTGCTCAGCCTGGTCGTTCTGTTGCTGCTTTGACAAGTCTTTGACCCAATTATGATTTGCTCCATTCCAGAAAGATACCAAATGCAACTGAGATTGGGAACGTTGACCCTTCTGGAACAGGGGGACTATCTCTCTAACTCACAACATCACAATACTTGGCCAACACTTCTTATATTTCAGGTACTGTTCCAAGTGCTTTATGTATGCTAACATATTGAATTCTCACAACAATCTATGTAGTGGTCATTTTCCCATGACACTGTGATCAACATCATCAACTTTGTTTTAAAAACGAGGATGAAGGCAAAAAGAGTTTAAGTAATTTGTCCAGGACCAGACAGCAGGTAAGTGGTAGAACCAGGATTTGAGCACAGAGTGTCTCTCTGAGGGCTGTGCTCTTAAACACCATACACTACTGCCTCAGAACAGCATTAATAGCAACAAAAAAAATCTCTGCATTTTGAAAAGGAACCTAGTCCTCATGAAATGTGGGTGAGTGCTCAAAATTTTGGCTCCTTCTATCAGATTTCTCTGCTGGAGGCTGACACCTGTTGCTGAATTTGTATGTTTGTTTGTTTGTTTGTCAAGTTTTGCTGCAGTGCCCAGTAATAACGTGGCTGTGGCCAAATTCAGTGTTTACTGACAGGAAGCAGGGCAGAGAGGGAGGCTAACAAACTGCAAGTTTAGAAAGGTAGACAATGCCAGTACTTTTGACATATTGTCTCATTCCAAGGAATAATTAAAAAACAAAAATTTTAATATATATCTTGTATATGTACATGTGCATATACATTTCATGTATGTATATTTTAATATAAGTCTTGTATCTGTACATATGATCTGCACCTACTAGATGCTGAGTATACATTTTATCTTATTCCTTCCTCCCTTACTAACTGACAATCACTAAATAACACAGTAAGGATTCAAAGTGAAGACTGCTCGGCTTCAGCCTCTGTGGGTTCCCAATCACCAGAAGACATGGCCTCTGTTAGTTGGTAAAAAGTCAGTTCCTCTTACTAACTCAACCTCTGGGAGCCCAAGTTGTCTGCTATGTGACATGTAAATGAGAAATATTACTGTGTCATATAGTCATGAGGATTACATAAGATAAAATGAATAAACATCCAGCACATAGGGGCTACTTAAATTTTAATCTCCTTCCTTAAAAACAAGACACCTGAAATTCCCAAGGATCTTACTTTGTCCCCAGTGTCTCCTTCCATTCACTCACCCCCTCTTCTACCCAGAACAAAATAAATACGAGGAGGGCCTTCATGCTGCTTACAGCTTCTAAAAACCCCTCACCTCAATCCCTCCCTCCAACATGATTGCAAAGGCACAAAGGCTAGGCTTTCACAAAAGCCTCAACTGTGTAGTTCAAACAGATGGTCTATGACCCCATCTTATCCAAATGTCAATTCTTTTCCAAAGTCAGCAGTTCAATTAGCAGGTCATGATTCATCAGTGGGTCACAAACTTCATTTATTAGGTTGCAACCAGCATTTTTTGAAAAGAAAAGGAAATAAAACCAAATAGATTTCGAAATATCAGAGTTTATCGCACTCTGGTAGATGAGTTTTGTTTTGTGCAACTTTTATTTCAGTTTTGTTTAGTCTGTGCACACTATGTTCCAAAGTGTTTCTCAATTCAACACATTAAGTGGATTTCTTGGAGATGGGTGTTAAAATTAAGGAGCTCTTAAGGAACTTACCTGTATGTTGATACCCTGTTATTAATTTTGTTCTGGAGTTGCCTAAATCTTTTTAGCAGTACTGATCCACCTGTGACAGAGTTTGGGATCCAAAATTAATTTATCGAAGGATCAGAATCCAAAAGTCCCAGAGGATTGCTGTCTGACTTCTCCACTGCTGATTTCTAGTATAATTCCTGTCTACAGTGCCTGTCACTTAATCCTGGCTATTCTTTAGTATAAATACTAAAGAATATAAATTTAAGAGGGCTTTACAACTTGATGGACTTTCCTAGGGTGTTAGGAGAACCTGACACAGGTGTCTTTTAAGTGGTGCTTTGAAACCCATGACCCTTAAGTTTTTCACGAAGATAAGTTCCATGATCTTCTCAGTTATCCTGTATTCCTAACCCCTCAGGCACTGTGCATTCTCAAAGCCCAGCATAGTGCCTGGTATATCCTAAGAGTTCATTAATATTTATTGAATGAATTAACAGGAAGTCCATCTCCAGATGCCAAAGCAAAATGACGGTTGCCCCCAATATTCTAATTCATTTTGCTGCCTAAGTATGTTTCTTGTTCACTTTAATAGTAAAGAATTCAGCCAACTTTTGCTCTACAAGAAATAGCCCTAACGGTACAAGAACAAGTTGAATTACATCACAAGGAAACAATCAGTCAAATCTATAGTATGAAATATTTCTATAGACTAAAATCCGGGTATCACCAACAAATCTATGGCATAAAATTGGAGAAGAAGGAGAAGGCGGAGGACTTGTAGACTAAAAGAGACATAATAAAACAAGTAATGCAATGAGTGGGTATTGTTTGAATTTTGAACCATAAAAAGAGATATTGAGGGAATCAGTGAAAAATAAATATGGATTGGGTATTAGATGACTTTAAAAATGATTAATTTGGGAAATGTGATATTGGCATGGTGATTATGCTAAAAATAGGAAGCCCTTATAGTTAGCAAGGCATGCAGAACTGTTTACAGAGAAAAAGACATAATGTCTATCATTTGTTTTTAAATCTCTCAGTAAAAAAAAATGTGCATGTATGGGAAGAGGATTAGATTAAACAAGATTAGCTGAATGTTGCTTACTGTGAAAGGTAAAGGATGAGTACACAGACAATGTACCATCAACTCTACTTTTGTATATATCTGAAAACGTCCATAATAAAAAGTTAAATATGGTTAGCCCCAGAAGAACACAGACAACAGTGTAAAACTTCAAGACCGTGATTTCGTGGTCTCTGGTATAGCCATAGTCCTGAGGACCCAGGACGGCGCTTGCTGGGCTTTGCTTTACTGGGCGTTGTACGCGGACTTTGAACACTTTCCAAATGTGGTAATCTAGTGTAACCTGCTCATTGTATTTTAAAAATAAAAGACCATATGCCCTGTTAGACGCATCAAAACTTCATTCTATTCATCTTGAGCAAAATGTTCCTCCCAGTACAGCTTTCCCTTGAAAGAGGAGGAGGGCAGAGCGAGCCTGGGGGGAGAGGTCTGGAAAGAGAAACGACCGTTGAGTTTTCCACTTAAAAAAAATGGCGAGATCCCTGGGGAGACGGTAAATCGAAATCAGGGCTGTTCCCGGCAGCCTACAGGACGTGGCTGCGAATGCAGGCGACCGAGAGGCGAAGGGGTTGCGTGCGCGTCCCCGCGGAGGGGCCGTGGGGCGGGGGCGCGCCCGACCGCGGCTGGCCCCGGCTGCCCTGAGGGCCGCGAATCCCTGCGGCGTTTTGTTTTAGAGATAACCAAGCCTGAGGCAGGTGTGAGCTCAGAGAGACCTTTTTTTTTTTTGAGACAGAGTCTCTCTTTATTGCCCAGGCTAGAGTGAGTGCCGTGGCGTCAGCCTAGCTCACAGCAGCCTCAATCTCCTGGGCTCAAGTGATCCTCCTGCCTCAGCCTCCCGAGTAGCTGGGACTAAGGCATGCGCCACCATGCCCGGCTAATTTTTTCTATATATATTAGTTGGCCAATTAATTTCTTTCTATTTATAGTAGAGATGGGGTCTTGCTCTTGCTCAGGCTGGTCTCGAACTCCTGAGCTCAAACGATCCGCCCACCTCGTCAGAGAGACCTTTTACCCCTTGTTTTAGGGCCTTCCCTGGCGCTGTGTGCGCCGCTCCTCAGCGCCGGCTGCGAGGCAGGCGAGGGGAGAGGCCCAGCGAGCGGGACCGGCCTCGCCACCAGCCCTCGCGGGGCGGTTTCCGGGGAGCGCGTTAGTGCCGCTAAGGAGCGCAGATAGGAAAGGGGCCTCCAGGAAACGGGTTCCTGCGCCTCGAAGAGACACGGCGAGCGAGGTGGCACGACTTGAAACGTTAAAAGCGTCTCTCATGGTCCAGAAGCTGAGCGCAGAAGGGCCGCCGCGGGAGGCGCGCTCGCCCGCACTGCTCGGGCGGCCGCCCGCCACCTGGTGGGCGCCACGCCGGGGCTGCTTCGTGGCCTCGGGAATTTGAGCCCTGGACGCGGACAAAGGTCGGGCGCCCTTTCCTGTTTCCTGAAGGTGGACTCCTTTGTTACTGTGGTGTCAGCAGCAAGACAAGCACGTGCACAGCCACCAACTGCCTTGACTGCGTCACGAAGAAAGCCGTGATGCTATTCTGCCGTTCCTTCCTGTCAGGATCTTAGCGGTTCATTTTCACGAGATCCTACCTGCAGTCTTAGACTAAAATGTGACCCCTGCTAAGGATATTTGCTTCATACCCTAGTCATATTGCTCCACACAGAAACATCCTTGGGGTCATCCTTGACTCCCCTCTTTCTCCCACACCTGTCATCTGATCCTTCAGCAAATCCTGTTGACTCTACAGTCACAGCATCTCGGAGCCATTTCTTGTCACGTATACTGCTACTCCCCTGACTTAAGCCATTGGCATCTCTCTCCTGGGTGACTGCGGCAGTCTCCTGACTGCTCTCCCTACTTCCAACCTTGCAGTCTACCAGCTGCCAGAATGAACTATTAGAACTCGTTAGATCATTTCACATTTCTGCTCAAAACCTTGCCATGCCTTCTAACCTACAAAGTATTTCAAGGCCGTAAATGATCTGGGCCCAGTTCCCTTTCTGACCTCATCTCCCACGTTTTCTGCTCACTCACTCTGTTCCAGTGACACTGGCCTCCTTGCTTGTCCTCAGAGGGGCCAGGTTCAGTGTCCTCGGCCTGAAATACTCCTGCCCCAGACATCTGCATAGCTCTCCCTCCATCCCTCTTACCAAGGAAACCTCTCATTTTTATCCTATTTGAACACTGTCCATTCGTCTCTCTAGCTCCCTCATTCTTTTCTCTGATTTATTTTTTTGAATTTTTTTGTTGTGACAAAATACATGTAACATAAAATATACCATCTTAACCATTTTAGTGTATAAAACACATTGTATTAAATATATCATAATTAAATACATTTACAATGTTGTGCTGCCACTGCCACCATCCATCTCCAGAACTCTTTTCATCTTGTAAAACAGAAATTCTCCATCTATTAAATAATAATAAATCCCCATTCCCTCTCCCCCCAAGCCCCTGGCAACCACAATTCTACTTTCTGTCTCTAGGATTTTGACTACTCTAAGTACCTTATATAAGTGGAATCACATAGTATTTGTCCATTTGTAACTGGCTTATTTCACTTAGCATAATATTTTCAGGGTTCATCTATGTTGTAGCATATGTCAGAATTTCCTTTTTAAGGCTTAATAATATTCCATTTTATGTATATACCACATTTTATTTAATCCATTCATCTATCGATGGACAGCTGGGTTGTTTCTGGGTATTAGCTATAGTGAACAATGCTACTGTGAAGATGGATATACAACTACTGCTTCAAGACCCTGGTTTCAATTCTTTTAGGTGTATACCCAGAAATGGAATTTCCAGATCGTGGTTATTCTATATTTAATTTTTTGAGGAACTATCATACTCTTTCCACAGTGTCTGTACCTTTACATTCCTACAAATAATACACAAAAGGCTCCAATTATTCCATGTCTTCATCAACATTTGTTGTTTCTATTTTTTTGTTAGTAGCCATTCTAATGAGTATGAAATGGTATCTCCTTATAGTTTGATTTGCATTTCCCTAATGATTAGTGATGTTGAGCATCTTGTCAGATAGTTATTAGCCATTTGTATGTCTTTTTTGAAAATTGTCTTTTCAAGACCTTTGCCTATTTTTGAGTCAGGTTGATTTTTTTGTTGTTGTTGTTCTTGAGTTTAAGTCCTTTATATCTCAGATTTATTTTTATTAACAGTATTTATCAGCTCCTAAAATATATTTGCTCGTGTTTTTATGTCCTTATTTGTCATCTCCCCCAAATCCTCTACAATAAATATAAGTTCCATGGCTTTGGGGAGTATCATATATTTGAAATGGTTTGCTTGTTTCTGCAACTTCGAAAGCAGACAATGCAAACCTGCTCAAGATCCTATATGGACTCTTGTAAATTGTGAGCTCCATGAGGGCATATAATTTGTCTCCCTCTGTCACTCAGTGCCTACTGAAGTGCCTGATAAATGCTCTATATACAATGAGATTTTTCTTAAGCAGCTTGGTTAGATATTAATATAATTTTAAGTATCAAATTCACCTATTATAAGTGTACCATTCAATGTTTTGTGATAGAGTTGTGCAACCAACACCACAATCCAGTTTTAGAATATTTCTAAACCTCCAAAAAGTACACTCATGTCCACTTGTAGTTCGTTCTTACCACCACCCACAGCCCCAGGCAATCACTGATATGCCTCCTGTCTCTATAAAGTTACCTTTCCCGGAGGTTTTGTATGCATACAATATGTAGTTATTTACATCTGGCTTCTTTCAGTCAATATGATATTTTTGAGGTTCTTCCATGTTATAGCACGAATCAGTGGGGTTTTCTTTTTTCCTTTTTATTGCTGAATAGTACTTAATTGTATGGCTATACCCTTTTTAAAAAATCCATTCATCACTTAATGGACATTTGGATTGCTTCCATTTTTTGGCTATGAACATTCATGTACATAACTTTGTGTGGATGTGTGTTTTTATTTTCTTGGATAGATTTCTAGCAATAATGTTACTGAGGCATACACATTTATTACTAACTTTTTAAGAAATTGCCACATTGTTTTCCAAAGTGGTAGTACCATTTTACATTCCCAAAAAGACTGCATGATGGTTCCAGATTTTCTAATTCATCACCAACACTTGGTATTGTCTGTCTTTGTGTTTGTAACCATTCTAATGGGTATGTAGAGGTATATTAATGTTAAATGGCTTTAATTTGCATTTCACTTACAACTAACATAGTTGAACATTTTTTATACATTATAGTTATTAACAATTTGAATATCTTCTTTGGTAGAATGTCTATTCAAATCTTTTACCCATTTAAATTGAATTGTCTTATTATTGAGTTATAAAACTTCTTTATATATTCTAAATACAAGTTCTTTACCAAAAATATAATCTTCAAATGTTTTCTTCTTATATATGACTTGTATTTTCTTTGGCTTAATGGTGTCTTTTGCAACACTAGCATGTTACATTTTTATAAAGTTCAATTTGTCAATTTTTTTATGGACCACATGTTTGGGGTCATAACTAAGACATTTTTGCCTCCCTGAGATCACAGTGATTTTCTCCAATTATATTTTTCCAGAATTTATGTAGTTTTAGTTTTTGCATTTTGGTCAATAATCCATTTTGAGTCAACTGGTTGTATATGATGTGAAGTGAGGTTCTAAGTTCGGTTTTTACACATGGATATACAATTTTCCCAGCATCATTGTTGAAAAGACAAATCTCTCCTCATTGATTGTTTTGGCATCTTTATTAAAAATCAGCTATCCTTTAATGAAATGGTTTATTTCTGAACTCTGGATTCCATTCCATTGATCTAGTAAAGTGTATCCTTCACTATAGTTTTATCCTTTATTGCACTGTGCTTTTTACTTTGGTGTTATAAGTTTTGAATTCAGGTAAAGTAAGTCTTCCAACTTTGTTTTTCTTTTTCAAAAGTGTTTTGTCTATTGAAATCCTTTGAATTTCTATGTAAATTTTTGAAAAATTTTATCAACTTTTAAAATAATGCCTGCTGGTATTTTGACAAGGATTGCATTGATTTTATTGCACTAATTTGGGGTGAATTATCATTTGCTATAGTTTGAATGTTTGTCCCAGTAAATTTCATGTTGATATTTGATCCCCAGTGTTGGACATGGGGTCTAATGGGAGGTGTTTGTGTCATGGGGGGGGAGTGAATGATTTGGTGCCGGCCTCACAGTAAGGAGTGAGTTCTTGCTCTGTTAGGTCCTGTGAGAGCTCGTTATTGAAGTGTCTGGAACCTCCCCCAGCTCTTGCTTCCCAACTCTTGCCATGTGATTTTGTGTACATTGGTTTTCCTTGACTTTCTGCCTTAACTGGAAGCAGCCTGAAGTTTTCATTAAATACCCAATCTTCCAGTACAGTTGTGAGCCAAATAAATCTCTTTTCTTTAGAAATTACCCAGCCTTGGGTATTCCTTTATAGCAATACTAAATGAAATAAAATATCATTGTAATCATATTGAATTTTTTGATGCTACTAGAAATGGAATATTTTAAAGATTTCATTTCAGACTGTTTATTGCTATGTGTAGAAATGCAGTTGATTTTTGTATATAGATAGCTCCTATATTAATTCTAGTGTTTTCTGTGGATTCCTTTGAATTTTATATATCAACATCATGTCATCTGCTTGAAAAGACATTATTCTGCAATTGATGGGTAGACTGTTCTTTTAAAACAGAGATTGAGTTGTTTAAATGTATAAGACAGGTCTTCTTGTGTTTGATGATTTTTTGTTTAGTTCTATTGATTTTTGACACTAGGGGATTGAAATCTCCAACTATTCATACTATTGTTAAATAATCCGTTTTTCCTTTCAATTCTGGCTTGTTTTGCTTTCTTTATTTTGAAGTTCTGTTGTTAGGTGTGTACATTTATAATTTCTATATTTTCCTGGTGTATTTACACTTCCAGCATTATAAAATGGCCCTCTTATCTCTAGTAATATAACTTATCTTAAATTCAATTTTGTCTGATGTACGACCACTCCAGCTCTTTTATGGATACTATTTTCCTTGTATTTCATTTTCCATCCTTAAATTCTGTCTTTGAATCTAAAATGTATTCCTTGTAGTCAGCATACAGCTGGATTTTGTTTTTTGATCCATTCTGAAAACCTCTGCCTTTTATCGCAGTGTCTAGATTTTTCACATCTAATGAAATTAATTGATACAGTTGGATTTACATTGGCCATTTTTTTTTCTGTATGTCTTCTCCATTTTTGTTCCTCTGTTTCTTTTAATGCCTTATTTAGTGTTAAAAATAATTTTTAGTGTACCATTTTAATTCCTCCGCTGAGTTCTTATTATAGTTCTATTTTTTAGTGACTGTTTTAAGGACTACCATACACATTATAGTTTAACACAATGAATTTCATAGATTTACACTAAATTCTGATAAAATACAGATATTGTAATATAGCTCCATTTCTTCTCTCCTTGTTTGTGCTTGTCATATATATTGCATCTGGATATGCTCTAAACTTAACCATATAGTGTTATACTCATTGCTTTATTTCTATTTTATGGCAGTTACTTTAGGCCATTAGAGATGTAGGCATCTCACTGCCTATTTCATCACTTCTGCCATGCTTAGTGTGGGCATTGCCTGGCACTCCACGTCAAGGGACAGCCCTGCACCTGTAGCAGTGAAGCTGCATATTTTCATGGCCTGCCTGACCCTGCCTGACCCCTCAGACCCTCTGTGCAGACTGAGCTGGAGAGTGGGTGCAGTGGAATAGAGAGACCCCAGGCAAGAACATCACAGATTCCTGTGGTTCTTGCTTGAACTTCTTACTTGAGGATTTTTAAGCATGAAAGATTCTGTAATTGTTGTATGCTTCTGGTTGAGCTCCAGAAACTACTGTTTTGGTTTTTTTTAATCAGTTTTGTCTACAGTCATAGTTGTTTTTGGAGAGGTGGTTTGCTGACCCTCTCGCCCAACTGTGCGTGTGAATTCTATAACCACAACGCAGCCTTAAATTCTAGGAGGCAGCTACCCTATTTTCTACTTCTTTTGTACTCTTTAAATGAGGGGAATTGTGGTTCCCTATTCCATAAAGTCCTAATATGGAAAGTATCTGATACACTTCAGTAACATTGGAGACTATATTGTTGGGAGACATAGCAGAAAAAATTCCAAGAAAAGCATTGTCAGCACTGCTCTATTTGGAAAGAGAAATGTCTGACAAGCTTCACTGAACTAGGTAGGACAAGGTATGGGAAAGAAAAGGCATGGATACCAATCAAAGTCCTAGAATTTTCCTCTTTCAAAGATAGGAAAAAAGAAGATAAACATAAATTCTTACAAAATGGATGTTGGTTAGTTTTATGGGAACCTCCATAGAGGAGAAAACATACGAATATTTTTCTAAAGTTTTTCTAAAGTTTATGCTGTAGAAAATTTATCTAAGGCAACATTTAAGAAATGGGACTATAATTATTTTTCTGTCATGCTTTATATTGAGACATATCTGAGGCTTGGGAATGGGTTAGAGAGCCTTTCAAAAAAGTCCCTCCTAAGAATCTTCACATCTTGATTTATGGACCCCCCCCCACACACACACCCATCCATAGTGGTATTTTCTGAGTTAAACCACAGATTTATCAGTTCTCAACATACAAGAAACTCACACATGTATCTCTCAAGTGTCAAGATGGTGGACTTTCACAAGGCCAAAGAGCTTTGTACAGACTTTGAATCGTGCTTTTATTTTTATACCTTTCCTATACTGAAAGACAAATAATAGAAAAGCTAACTCTGTAAGAGAGGCTACACAGCTGATACCCAGGTTGGGCCACCCAGAATGCACCAGGATTATGGTCTGACAGCATCCTGACCACAGGAGATGAAGTCACCCTAGGAAGTGTTTTTTGGAGGAAAATAAAATCAACAGAGTAAAAAAGGAAAAAAAAAAAAAAACAGTTAAAAGTCTATAATACACATTGTCCAAGTATTTTCTCCCCATTAATTTTGGAATTCCTTGAGTGTTTTCGGGGAAATTTAATCTGCATGTTTCTGGACCATTTACGCTTAACTCACCACACTCTTGTTTTGTAACAGTCATTTGTTGTCCAAGAACCCTTCTGAACTTTGTTCATGAAGATTTTACTAAAGCAAATGTTTTCTTTTTGCTTAAAATGAAATTATGCTTTTCTAGATTGAAAGGCATATTGAAATGAACCCTAAACTCAAAATTTGTGAGGCACAACATGGATCCACTTTTGATCCGAGTGTGTCACCATTCAGATTTCCAACCCAAGGTAATTTTGGTTTTGGCAGCATCACAGTAAAGGGTTCAGTTGAAAAGATACAGGTTTATTACTCTTTGGTTAGCCAAAGTGAGCCCTCTCAGGCCTTTTTTAAAGCAAGGCTTCTAAGGAATTCCGGCAGACTAACAACTCTGCTTTAGAATCCAACATGAATGAAGCTCTGAACTAGAGTGCGAGAACTGAAACAATGAAAGTGTCAGTGATGCTTGATAATTTTAAGTACTTTGTAGTTCAAGGGACTAGACTGTAAAATGAGGACTTATAGGATTGCAGTGGAGATTAAATGAGATAATTATGTAATGAGATACCGTGTTTCCCTGAAAATAAGACAGGGTCTTATATTTATTTTTCCCCAAGAAGACACCGTAGGGCTTATTTTCAGGGGATGTGTTATTTTTTTTTTAAGTATGGTACAACCATCTGCATTGATTCAAATATAGTGAAGTCGTCTTCTTCTGGAACATCATCATAACTCTCCAAACCCCGAATTCCATCCTGAATTTCTTGCGACTCTATTTCCTTTAGAACCATTGGCCCCAATCTCTCATGTCGAGCCGTAGAGCTCTCATGGGGCAGATGAGAAGAGCTGCTCATCTTTTTTCCGCTCTGCAACAAAATGCATGGGTTGTGCAGATAAGCTGCGTAGCCATGCCCATCACCAGGTCTTATTTTCAGGGTAGGGCTTCTATTGCTCAAATGCTTAGAAATCCTGCTAGGGCTTATTTTATGGGTGGGTCTTATTTTTGGAGAAACACAGTAATTGTATAAGGTGTTAGCATTACTTAGACCATAATATATTTTAGCTGCAATAACAATTTATCTTCATGAGTATTTGTATTGACAATCAGATCCTATACCAGGCACCTCTAAAGAAGACATTTATTAAAATATGAAGACCACTCTACAAAAGAATGCACATTCATGCATTTACCCAGTTGCCAGCTCCAAGTAAGACTTGTGAGAATGAATGACTTCTGGTGCTCAAAATATTTTTGTATTGAATTTTTAAGTCGTGATTAAAAGATTAAACTAGAAAATTACCAAGAGAAAAGTCATTATTGTGTTATGAGGATCCAGATGAGCCTTGCTCACAAATTAACTGATGTGATGTATACTATTAATATATATTGCCTTTATGAAGTGTATGTTCTCATGAGTGGGAGATAATGAGTAAACAAATAAAAAGTAACATATATTATATATCCAATGGTGGAAGTCCTTTGGTGAAAATCAAATTAGGTAAGGAGATAGGTAATGCTAGTGGAAGAATGTAATTGTAAATAGGTTGTTCAATGAAGACATCCCTAAAAATATGGCCCTTGAGCAATGACAATGTGTCAATTATGCTATTCAATATGTTAAATATTTCTATTTAAAAATAACAGAAAAGCCTGATCAAAATTGCTTAAACAATAAAAAACTACATTTTCACATAATAATAATAATGGCTAACGCTTATTGAGTATCTATTGTGTGCCAACCATTCTTCTAAACACTTTACATGTATTAATTCACTTAAAATTCACAACAGCCCTATGAACTAGGTGCTATTCACCAATAGGGAGACCGAGGCTCACAGATATCAGGAATTTTCCAAAAGTCACATGAGTGGTACGAGGCATACTCTGCAAAGTTTGCCCTTGACCCAGGCTCCTGCTCACCAGGGGGAAGGCAAGTTCCAGGCACAGAGCATCAGGGCTCTGTCTTGTGTCTTCAGTATCTCTTCTACTTTAGATCTCCTCTTTGTGTTGCCTTCATCTTCAGATGGAGTGAGGTGGCCACAGTATCTCCATGGGCCTCGCCTACATACAGGGAAGAAAGAGACCGCCTTTCTTGTATCCCTCCCTGCGAGGACGGCAGTCTTCCCGGGGTCTCTGGCACACTTCCCTTCACAGAGCAGGGGCAAGCTGTGGGTCACAGTCCCATCCCTAAACCGATCACCCTCGGGGAGAATGGGATTAACAGGTTTGGGTCAGGCTTATTCTTTGGAGCAAAGGACAAGACCACCCCAGTGATGTAATGGGGATACCTGTTTGTGTTGTTTCTGTCTGCCACAGCCCAGTAAGAGAAGAGAGTAAATGCAGAGCCTTTCCTAGCTGGAGTTCTTACTGTCCTTCTGGAAGAATCTGAATGTTTGATCCACTTGCTCCTGTTAGTGGATCTCAGACCTGACTCCAACATTAGGCAGAGGATAAGGTCACAGAGAAAAAGCCACAGCTCCCTTTTGGGCACACCCGGCAAATTCTGTTTTTCATCCTCAAGATTTCAGTGTTTAGCCATTTAATAGTACATTCTTTTCCCGTCTATAACCAGGGATGTTCATCAAAAGGAGGACTGTTTGTTTTGCCCTAATGCTTCAAAGTGACTGGATTGCTTATGAGATTTTTTTCAAAACCTTTTAGTCTTACAATTAAGAGATTACTAGCTATACACTGCAAGTGAGAGCAGAGAAAGGCCATTGAGTATATTTCTGAAGCCAAAATGGAGTGAAAAAGAGGGAAATACTCAACCGGAATTTATTTTGAAATTTATCTGAAGATAATACGTAATTATTTCAACAACAGCCTGTTTTAGAGGCTGTGCTTGATAAAGTTTATCTGCTCCATTATAAAGTCAACCAGTTAAAATGCCTGATTGACTATCCAACTTCATTTGATACCAAACACGATAGGGAGATTTTCGTTATCAAACAAATTTTGGTTTTAGCCCTGTTCAGCATTTGTCTCCAATCAAGCTTACTGTCTCCCTTCTCAGATTGGCATAAGAGTATGAGTATGACAAATATCTATATTGTCCCAGCACTCTATAATGGTGTTACAATGACAATTTTATTAGATTCGTAAAAATTTTGCAACTTCCCTGCAGCACACTGTAATTTCACCAACAGTTGTAAAAAGGTCTTAAATTATGTTTGTGCAAAATTGAGATGAATGGGCTTGAGCATTAATGCATTTCTCATTGTATAATGGGGACTTTTTCTTCCCTCTCTCTTTGCCAAGTGCAGAGAAAAAGCTATCCTATTCAACTATTTGTCAACTCCCATTAGGAACATTTAATACTAATAAAATTTATGGATTCAGTTTCCAAAGGATACTGCCAGAAAACTTTAAGATTACTACATCAGTACTTAAATACAACCATTGTTCAACTTATAAAAATCTATATGCAGCCTGACAGGTATAAAAATGTAGCTTTGTATGCTGAGTCAGCATCAGAGACTTTTTTGGTTGAAGTGGAGTTCATGAAATAAAAGTAAATGTGTTCTCAAGTCTGTAAGGAAAGATTGATCTGAAAACATTCCCCCAATAAATATGAAACTAACAGACTGTGATGCTATATGCACATGCTCAACAGAAAAAAATAAAGCATGATTTAGTCTACTCCATAGGTAGGAAATAGGTTAATTCATTTTAAAGGTTTTATATATACACACTCATAAACGTAAGTATGATCATGTGAGTTACCAATTTTAAATAAAGCTCTATCTTTCAAATAGGAATATTGCCTGACATGTCCTTTGGATTGTAGTTCTAGAAGCAGGGATGGGTTTGCATCTATCTACACTCTCACACACTGTCATCTTCAAACCACAGCCAGTTGTTCCAAATTCTGCACACCTCTAACACACTTTCCAATTTGTACTATAGTTATTTGTGCACAAATCTCACTCCTACAAAATATGAGCTTCTTATTTTATTTGGTCTTTATCTTTAGCTGAGCCACAATGTCTTGCAAATGGTAGATGTTTATCATGTGTTTGCTACATTGATAAATGAAAAAAATGAATGAATGAGGTGTCTGTCACACAGAGCTATACAATCTGTAACCCATGGAATTAACTAGTTTACAAAAAATAGCATCATGGAAGTAAGGAATTCACAACTGTAACATGATGATAATTATTAGTATGTGTTAAGCTAAGTGGTGAGGGCTTAGAGAAGATAAGACAACGCTCTGGAAGCTGCTTTCCAAGGGGCATGTGGTATGGGTAGTTTTTAGAGAATGTTTTCTGAGCTTCAACTTTGTACTTGTTCTTTTAAATTTTTTTCTGCTTCAGAAAATGCCTGGGATTCAAACTTCCTGTTGGTTCTACCTTCCGTCAATTTATGAGGGAGTCAGACTTCCCATCCTGACCGTCTGTGGCGGTGCGTGGTCCTCAGGCGCAGCGCGCGCCCTGTGCGAAGAGGCCGTTCGCAGCGTCCTTGTCGTGACGTTCCTGTGCTCGCGTGGGCGCCGCAGGCCGCGGAGAGGGCTTCTGTGTTTCTTTATGTCATGGGTGCACCTGGAAAAGCCAAGTGTGGCATTAGAAACAAGACACTATCGGTCTGTACCACAGTGTTCTCAATTCAGATTTATTTTAGAGTGGAGTGGTAAGTGGAATGACAATTTTTATTTAATAGTCTTGTTTTTTCTATCCTCCCACTATTTTAAGAAAATGTTCTGCTCCCGAGGGAGCAAAGCAAAGAGAATGCTGGTAAATATATATAAATATAGGCCGGGCGTGGTGGCTCACGCCTGTAATCCCAGCACTCTGGGAAGCCAAGGCGGGAGGATCGCTTAAGGTCAGGAGTTCGAGACCAGCCTGAGCAAGAGTGAGACCTTGTCTCTACTAAAAAAAAATAGAAAAAGATTAGCTGGACAACTAAAAATATATAGAAAAAATTAGCTGGGCATGGTGGCGCATGCCTGTAGTCCCAGCTACTGGGGAGGCTGAGGCAGGAGGATTGCTTGAGCCCAGGAGTTTGAGGTTGCTGTGAGCTAGGCTGACGCCACGGCACTCACTCTAGCCTGGGCAACAAAGTGAGACTCTGTCTCAGAATAAATAAATATGTATGTATGTATGTATACACACATACACTCACACACAGAAGGCAACTGCACCTTTTTATACCCAGGTACAAAACTTATGGGAAAGTTTCATTGCCTTATCTGTGTACCTTAAAACTAGAATTCAGAACTGAAATTGTCAAAGGGAAGTAAATTAACAAGTCTATTTGAATACAATATGAAATCAGACTTTCTTACAGATAGTATATGTGATTTGAAGAATTCATCTGATAACAAAAACTGACTTTGCCAATTGATTATATGAAGATGTTTTCACAAATTAACGAAACTACATATGAAGGTCAAAGGTTTTGATAAAAATATATTTAAATTTGTGGTAAGAAAATAATTTTAAATAAAATAAATAAAATTTTTTTAAATAAAATATTATTTTGGGGAAAAGATATCATTTATATTATATTACATTAGGTTAAGTTGCCTCTAAGTGAAAGAGCAACAGGTATAATTAATAGTCATTTTCTAGGTCTTATCAATACTTTTTTGAGAAGACATATACTTCTAAAAAGACTAAGAAAATGAAGAAGACCTAATTGAATTGTCATATGATTAATTATTAAAAATAATTTTTGATGATAGATCTTCAATTTGATTTTTAGCATTTAATTCAAAAGGAGTCGTTTCCCATCTAATTTATTATGTGAATAAGATATCACAATGCTACAGTTTTTAAAATGAAAAAGAGAAGTAGAATTGATTCTGAACTTTGTTTCCTTCTGGCAATAAGAGAACAAACTGAAAATTTAAAAGTTCCTATCTCATTGGAAATGCACTTCCCATAAAATTGTGTATTATTGTATGACTAATAAATATACATAATATATTATAATTACAAAATTATAATATAATTATGTTATTTAATTGTGCACTAATTTTGTGATGACTGAATGATGATAATTCAACCTAGCAGAAATTGTTCTCAACCTTGAGCCTTATGGTCACAGAAAATGTAAAACTTTTAAATGTATATTGTTGTTGAGAAGAATGATAGGTGCTCAATAAATGACTTTCAATCACAAAAATTTTTAAATTAGGTCAAAACTTTGTGAGGCAAGTGGAATGAAAATATAAGTTCAAGGGGGAAAAGAAACAAAGTAAAATTTTCAACTGCTATAACAGAGTTTATTTATGGATTTTTAAATAGATGATGGCATCAAATTGCTATGGTACATAAAATTCTATTGGCTATATTTTAAAAAATAACATAATTTTATTTTAAACTGGCAGTATTTGCAACATACAAGTAATTTCCTTCAGATTGCTTAGCTTCTTATGAAAAATTTTGGATGTCAATATAAAAATGAGGCCGGGCACACTGGTTCATGCCCGTAATTCCAGCACTCTAGGAGGCCAAGGCAGGAGAATTGTTTGAGGTCAAGATTCAAGACCAGCCTGAGCAAGAGCAAGACCCTACCTATCTCTACTAAAAATTAAAAAAAGCCCACCCTTCAAAGTGAGGTGTCACCAGAATGGAAAAATAAACACCACATGTACTTGCCATCAAATTGGTACTAACTAATCAACACTAAGGTACTTGCATGGGAGGGGTGGTGGGGGTGGGGAATCTCACAACTAATGGATGTGGAGTGCACTGTAATGGGGGAAGGGCAAGCTTGTAGCCCTGGCTTGGGCCAGGCAAAGGCACTATATGTAACCAAAATGTTTGTACCCCCATAACATTCTGAAATAAAATAAATAAATAAATAATAAATAATAAAAATAGAAAAAACTAGCCAGGCCTGGCGGCATTGGCCTGTAGTCCCAACTACTTGGGAGGCTGAGGCAGGAGGATCACTTGAGCTCAGGAGTTGGAGGTTGCAATGAGCTACGATGACACCATGGCACTCTAGCCCATGTGACAGAGCTGGACTCTGTAAGACAAAAAAAAAAAGAAAGAAAGAAAAATAAATATCTATATATATAAAATGAGCAAAGAGGCATTGTTTTTCAACTTCCTTAAAAATATCTAAGTAAAAAAGTTTGAAGCCCGCCAATTTTAAACTGGTCCCTGTACTCAGAAAATACCCAGTCTAGTGGGAGAGAAAGAAAACATAATTAAAAATCAGTTCATAATAAATACACTCAGCATTCTAAGTTTAATTTCTTTTTCTCTCTTGAGTACTACAACCCCAAATCAGTTAGTGAAGTCTGGTCGATCCATTCAACAGCACTTCACACAGCTTCCTCTGGGCCAGGCTCTATACCAGATGCTGGGGTTTAAAAGGTAACATGAGGGCACAACAAGGATGTCAACTTGAGGGAGCTCCACAGTCTAGTGGGGTGAGCTTCCCAGCACAAAACAGAGTGACCAGGAAATGGCCTAAGAATTACAGCTATCTTAATGAACTTGAAGGATTCCTATAATACGGATTTTCTCTGAGCAGTGTTTCATTTCTTATAAAGACGGTAAACTTTGTACCATGTGCCATATGCATAGAAGCAGTATTCATAATAGCCAACAGAGGACAACAGTCCAGATATCCACCAATGAATGAATGAATAAATGAAATGTAGTATGTATACATGCAATGGAATATTAGCCTTAAAAGGAAGGAAATTCTGACATATGCTACAAAATGTATGAATCTTAAAGACATTATACTAAGTGAAATAAGCCAGTCACCAAAGGACAAATACTGTATGATTCCACTGATATGAGACACTTAGAGTAGTCAACTTCATAGAGACAGAAAGTAGGGTGGGGATTACCAGGGGCTGGGAGGGTGGAGGGTGAATGAACATTTATTGATCAATGGATTCAGAGTTTCCATTTGGGAAGATGAAAAAGTTCTGGAGATGGATGGTGGTGAAGGTTGCACAACATTGTGAATGTACTTAATGCCACTGAATTGTACTTAAAAATGGTTAAAAAGGTAAATTTCATGTTATATATACTTTTACCACAATAAAAATGGTATAAATGAACTGATCAGCTATATCATTACACATATACTCTTTTCAAAGTATATTTATTAAGCACCTACTACAGTCAGGCATTGTGCTACTTGTATACAAAGAATAAAATATGATTCCACCATCCAGGAACTCTTTGTCTGATCCTGGTCGGGTGTAAATCCAGAATAAGGAGTGTGAATTTTTTATTTGGGAGCAAACACATAAATCAAGTCCCTGACCTAAGCCTGAGCCCAATTTCTACAATCCGATTATTCATTTTGAGTAAATTAACTAAAGCACTAATAAAGACAAATTCATGGTCAGGTATTTTTACCTACCTGCAACATTTTTTTCTAAAGTAGAAATTAATCAGACAACTGGAATTCTTAAGAATAATATCTGTTTCTTAAGCTACATGATAGAATCCAATAAGTTGTCTTTAAAATAAAATGGTTAGTAATTGCACTAATATCAACTTTCCTAAAAACTATGATGAGTGTCAAGCCAAAAAAAAAAAAAACCCAAATTAGTCCCTGTTTAACTCAGATCAAATGAGCTGGAGATCTGACAGATCTTGCTTTGTTTTATACTCTATGGAGAGAGCCTAAGTCCCCTAGTCCCCTATATTTTCAACATTTGTGGGAAGTGGATCCCTCATTAGTATTATTCTCCTTGCATAGATGGAGGGGAAATAGTTCTGTTCTTTGCCCCAGATCACAGGAAAAATTATTTTAAATGTGGTAGTAAGAAAATCCTGCCCAATTCCCTTTTTAAATTAAAAAAAAGGGGCTCATCAAATGTTATAGAAAGTGACCTCAGAGAGAATCAATCAATACTTTCAAATCAGAGACAGGGAAACTGAGGCTGAGGGGAAGTAAATGACATCTATGATTTGGTCCTGGTGCCCAGTCCTGTGCTTTAACAACTTCTTCTGATGAATCTAAAGGGTAAAAAGTGGAAAACTCACCCCAACTAGTTCCTTAGACTCATGGAAAATAAAGCGAGTATCTGCTGACTTTAATGGGCGGTGGATTCTGTCTCCTGCATTTAGCGTCAACACCAAGTGGACCCAGAGTCCAGACGGCGGCTCCTTTCAATAGCTGTGAGCATGGCGAGGAAACCAAGAGTGAGTGCAGCCAGCAAAGACCATTCCACTGCTTCCGAGGCCTTTCCCAGTGCAGGGCTCTCCGATCCTGGTGTATGGACCAGCTGTGGTCAGGCTTACGAGGGAAGAGGATGGTCGGCCACAGAAGAGCCGGCAGAATCCAAACAGTGGTAACCCAGACACAGGAGGAGGCGAAAGACAAGGTGAAAGGACCGGCAGCACCCTACAAACCTACATGGGCTGGGAAAACTAGGGAGAGAAACCTAGTTTCCAGAACACATCAGAGAGAGGGAAAGGGAGTTCGAGATTTTCCACACACGCTCCCAACCTAAATCTCACTGGCAAAATGGAGTTATTATGAAAATAGACTTTGGGACAATGGAGGCCTTGTAGTTGGAGAAACAGTAAGGTGTAGTGGCTAAATTTAGAAAAAAAAAAGACTTTCGCAGTGAAGTTTTTCTGTTATTTTGATTATCAATGCCTTACCCTAATATTTTTTTCCTTCTCAATATTCCGCATGATAAATCAGATCCCACGTGAATTTCCTTTCTCCTGCTATAATTTACGAGGAGGCCATATAGCAAGAAAAACAAAAAATTCTGATTCAGATGGCCAAGGACCCAATAGGATCACATTTTTAGGTAATAGTTGTGAATAGCATTTATCCAACCACATAATTTTTTTCAGCGTACGAGTGCGTGTGTGTCTATGTGTGAGTACTGGGTGGTCAGGCAAAGAGGGTACTCATAGGAGGGTAAAGGGAATGATGACTTTTGAAGAGAAGTTTTTTATGTTATACATAAGTGCTATAAATCCCGAAAAGTGTACTCAGGGCTCAGAAAGGAGATGAGGGGGAGAAAACATGGAAAGGGTTGGGGGAGGGAGGAAGGAAGAGAGGGAGGAAGGAAGAGAGGGAGATAGGGAAGAAAAGGAGGAAAGCAAGAAGGGAAGAGAAAGAAAGAAAAGAAAGAAGAAAAGAAAAAGACTCATACTTAGGTGGAAACTACTACTTGAGAGAAAAACGAACTTGAGGCCACATGTGGGGGAATAAATGTGTTTCCACATGTGAATGCCAATATATTATTGACTTACTCTGGGTCATAAATATGACAATTTGCCTCATTTCATAGTGAGGTCAACCTTAGCCCAAATAAGCAGCCATCCTCCTCTGCTTACTTAATGTTCCTAAATATGAGCTTTCCCCAAAGCTCTCCGCGCATATAACGTCACGGCACGTGCATGTGCAGTGACGAGGAGGGAGCGGAGAGGTGACAGAAAGCAAGCTGTGAACACAAAGATACTTTTAAGCTGAAGACTATTACATGATATATAGAACAGAAGATCGTCCATCATGGTTATTGAAACTGTGACCAGCAAAGCTATAAACCTGACACGGAAGAAGAGAAAATATGACTTGTTAGGTTGAAAAAGCACCAAAGAGGGAATTATAAAAGGGAAAATTTCATGACAAATTAGTTTGTATTTTTTGTTTTCATTTCTGACACATGGAAGGAAATGCTATATGTTTGCTTAAGGAAGTGAAAATTTCTCCACTTCATCCATTTAAAATCCTCACCCTTAGGCCTTTTGTATTGGAGCATAAAGTTTGGAGATCTTAAATAGTCATAATGTTTCCCTAAAGAATTTGGCCTCTGAAACATACCACAATTCAGAAGGGCTAAAAAGGAAAACCATTTTACAGCAATCTGGTCATGTCTGCTTAAGATGGCTCAGAAGGAGCATCAATTCATTCTCATGGTTTCTTTATCATATTTGATGAAATATTGGATTCGATTGGAACAAGCGGCTCAAGCAAGAAGGCCATAAACTTGGCAATGGTGTTGTAAAACAAAATTGTGTTAACATGATTGGAAAACATTGCCCAGCGGATTGCTCACAGAACAGGCACAAAATGGGCTGGAGAGTCGCAGATGTTGAGGGCCAATCTGGTGTTTGCATACACATTCCCCTTCTGGGAACGAAGATTTGGAGCTGATTAACAATCTCCCAGCTCTGGGGAGCAGGTCGAATGGAGCAAGTGAAAGAAGAGAACTCAAGTTCAAGAGAAAATACTGAAAATTCCCCATTTTAAAGTACTCTGCAATTTCTATGTGTGTGTCGGGGGGAGAAGGGGGTAGAGAGAAGACGAAATTATAATAAGGAAATTCCTCCAAATGCGACATTTTAGTAGTTATAATAACAATAGTACACATCACTAGTACAATAAAAATATCTTTCAGTTACAATTGCAGTTTAACTTTTAAAGATGTTGGTTCTCCCCAAATGGATCTACAAAAATTTATATAATTCTGTGATTTCTATCAAAACTCCACAAAATGTTTTTAACTCAAAAAGTGATTTGAAAATTTAGCTGAAAGAACAAGTGAGCAGAAATAGCTAGAAAAATTCTGAAAAGGAAGATTAATGGGTCAGGCAGTACTTACCCTAACATATTAAAATTAACTCTAAAATTGCTATAATTAAAACATTTTAATCTTAAGGCATGAATGGACCCAAATACAAAAATGTACCAAGAATATGTGTAAATTTAGTATATATAAAAGGTGGGATTTCAAATCAGTGCACAAAAGGTGAATTGTGCTTAAAATGTTGAAACAACCTGTTAGTAATTTATAAAATAAATTAAGCTATATCCCAAGTCACTACTGATTCCAACATAAATTTTAAATGAACCAAACATGTAAGTGAAAGAAAAATGCAAACATAAAAGCACTAGGAAAATATGAGTGAATACTTTTATAATTTTTTGATGGAGAAAACAGCAGAAAATTCAGAAAGCACAAAATATAATGCAATTTTGCAGGATAAAAATAAGATGAAATGTTACTGTGCAAAAACAAAATCAATAATGTAAAAATACAAAGACAAACTGGGAAATATTAATACATGGAATAGTATATTTAATAATATAAAATTATATTTGTATAAATAAATTAATGTTTAAGTTAATATACCTACAATGCAAAGAGCCCTCATAAATCAATGAAAGGACAACTCCCAGTAGAAAACATATGAAGAATATGTACAAGCAATTCACATAAGAAATTTAAATGGCTTATATAATTAAGAAAAATATTAAATCTCACTATAACTAAAACAAATGCAAATAAAATGCCAGGAAGACATCATTTTCTGTCAATAAGATAAGCTATGAATTTTTAAAATAATTAAAAGGTCATTGAGAATCTACCAGCTCATCCTTCAGGTCACTTCTCACCACCTTTACAGCTACCAACAAGGCCAATAACTCTCCTCTAGGCTCCTTCAATAGCCTCTGAAGTGGCAGCTCCTCTCTTCTACTGCTATAGTCAATTCTTCCTACAAGAGGCATCACTTTAAAACACAAATCACATAATCTCAAGATCTGAAGACAGATAGCCTGGAGTTGAATCCTTGTCCTGCCTCTGACTCACTTGTGTGAATTTGAGCAATTCATCCACTCTTTTTGTACTTCGGTTATCATTTGTAAAATCAGGATAATAGCAATGGTACCTAACTCTTGCATTGGCAAAATTAAGTGAATTAATACATGACACATGCTTAGAACAACATCTGGAATGTAGTAAACACTTAATAAGTATTAATGATGAGGAAGATGCTGTTGCTGCTGACATTAAGGATGATGCCACTTCTCTGCACAGAATCTGCCAATGGCATCCTGTCACACTCAGAATAAAACACAAAATGCTGTCACAGCCTACGAAGCTCTACGCAATCTAGCCTCCGTGATTTGCAACCTAACTTCTGTGCCTTCTTCGCCTAGTTGCAGCTATACCAGCCAATGCCTCATAACCTTCCAGTCTTGGTTTTTTGCCATTTGCTTTTTGCTTGCTTGGGTCATGCTTCCTGCCACTATCACATGGCTCATTGCTCTACTCTAGTAGGTAACTGCTTGAATGTTACCTCTCCAAAAAAGATTTCCCTGACCATACTATTGGAAGTATCCTCTGCCTCCACCTTTAAACCATGGTGGATACTCTTATACATGATTAATTAAAATGTAAATTAATCCTACTTTCTAGGGAGCAATTTAACTATTTGTGTAATAACTTAAAATGAACATTCCCTTTGATCCAGCAATCTCACTTCTAGGCAATTATACTAAGGAAATATGTGAAGATCTGTGTATAGGTTTTCATCCAAGCATTGTTTATAATAAAGAAAAAATAGAAACAAAAGTTAGCCAGTATGTGCATCAATTATCAATTTGCTATGAAACAAACCACCCCAAAACTTAGTGACTTTAACAATAACATTTTTTAGCTAATGAGACCCTGTGGGTTGGCGATTTGAGCAGGGCTCAGCTAGGTGGTTCTTCTGGTTTGGTCTGGTGTCACTCATGTGTCTGCAACTAGCTGACAGCTGGGTTTATTCATATGGCAGTTTGGCAGGATTTCAAGAGAACAAAAGCATGCAAGGTCCCAGAGGCCTAGAGCCAGATCTTGCTTGATATCATTTCTATTTCATTCTTTCAGCCAAAGCCAGTCACAAGGCCAGCCCAGATTCAGAAAGTTGAGAAATAGACTCTACCTCTTCCTGGAAGACACAGGAAAATCACACTGCAAGGGAGTGTGAGTATAGGGAAGTGTTGAAAATTGCAGCCATTTTACAATTTACCAAAATAAGAAACTGGTTGAATAAATTCTGGTAATGATTACATTAGACTATTTTGCAACTATTAAAAATGGTGATGTTGATCTATATTATTAAGAAGGACTTCCTTCCTGATTGCTTCCCTTCACTGCTTTCATTCTTCCTTCTTTCCTTCTTCCCTTCCTTCTTTTTCCTTCCTCTTTTCCTTCTTTCTTTCCATTTCCTTTCTGCATTCCTGACATTGTGGCATACTTACTGGGGCGAGGCAACTTGACTCTGCTCCTTATGCATCTTCCAACAGCAGGTTAGTTTAGACATTTTCTTATGGCAGTTGAAGAAGAGCAAGAGCACCAGCAGGAATTTGCAGACATGTTTCCGTTCTCTGTTTCCCTCAGAACTGCCCAAGCAAGTCACACCGCCAAACTCAAAATCAAGGAATGGGAAACAGTCTCCACCTCTTTATGGGAGGAAATGCAAACTCATTCTACAAAGGGTGTGAGTAGGAAAAGAATGAAGAACCGGGGCCATTAACACAATGAATTACCACAAGGATAGAGTGTTGATCTAGGCAGAAGGAGAGGGCTAAGGATTTCATCTTGGAGCTATATTTGCACAGCAAACACAGTAATTTTTCTTAGAATATTTATTTGTGAATTTAGGGGAGGATACTGTAGATTATATAAGGCAAAGCACTCCCCAGTGTTTGATATCCATATCTTCTCAAAGTGTTACTATAAAAATAAAATAAGATAAATTTTAAAGTGCTTTGAAAATTTTAAAGGTACATACAAATGACTATGTTGAGATCTAGTTACCAATTAATGTCTTCTGGGCCTCCTTTCCTTCCCTTTGAGTATTCAGGCAATGCAAAAATCATTTCAGTAATAGAATAAGCCAAACATGATTGGGTAGATAAGTTCATTGCTGCAACACAAAGACAACATCCCACAATGTCTACCAAAGTCAAGCATAAATTACTTTTGGGAAATTAACATTAGTGTGGATAATTGAAGTTTAGCTAGATTATTATCATTTATTCCTTCTAACACTTGCATTTTATGCCTATCGAAGGGCTTGGTTATATTTAAAAATCAGATAAATTATATCAAAACTATTGCTCTCATTAACATAAGTCTCTGCCTGTAGGGATTCTAAAATGAGTCATTCTTCCTTGACATGTATCCAGTTGCTGCAGCAGCTGTAAACTGTAGGAGTTGATGGTCCCTAATATTAAGGTGAAAGAGTCACTGAGCCCCACCCTTTGGAAACTACTTTGGCTGCAACACTTGTACAGAGTTCATGGCCTTCATGACGAGGCCTGAAGCCTTTAATTAATCTATTTGCCTCTGCAGCTCCTGTGGTCCCTAAATATCCTACACTGTATAGGAATAACCCTTTATAGTTACTCAGCCTCTCTGTCTCTCTGTCTCTCTGTCTCTCTCTCTCAACAATAGTAAACATTTTTAGATATCTTACCCAGAGTCTAACTGTGGAAAAAATACCTTAGTAAAAATCTGCCCAGGAAGATTTCTGCCTCAGGAAATGTGGATATTTTTTACAAATCCCTCCTAAGATGCAAATGGTCTTTTCCTTTCCCCAAATAATTATCTATCCTTCAACTGCTTGTCTTTTCCATTCACTTGTTTTTATTATTCTTTAATTCAACAAATATTTATTGAGCACTTTCTCTGTGCTGGACATAGTAATGGGCATTGGCAATGAAATTGATGTTGCGGTTTAAATCACAGCCTAGGAAGACTTCTCCCATTTGTTTTGTCTCTCTTACACCTCAGCAAAACCAATCATGTCACCTTCTTCCTCACTGAACATTTGCTTCTACTTTTGTGGAATATAATAGGTAAGGTGCTCCACTCTCCTGTACCTTGTGAGAGTAACCAAGGTAAACTGTCCTGTGCAATGGCACAGGGGTACTCTCTCTCACCATCCGTCTCTCTGGATCTTCTTGTGTTTATTGCAGCTGTCTGTTGAAAGAAACAAAGAAAAGAAAGAAAGAGAGAAAAAGAAAGAAAGAAAGAGAAAAAGAGAAAGAGGAAGGGAGGGAGGGAGGGAGGAAGGAAGGAGAGAGACACAGATGTGGGCATTAAAAGGAAGGTGAAATAAATGGAACAGGCTAGACTGCTTTGGTTTGTAATTATTTTAACTAGATAGCATATAATAAAAAGATCCTCTCAAGTGGTCCAATTTTTTATTAGTATTCTGCCTTGGGATTTATTGCTAAGTTTCATGTAGTAACAAAGTACTGCTTGATTTCCTTGCTTGTCAATGTTCTTGGTACAGACTTTACCTAGAGACATGGGTCAGATTTCCAGGGCAATTTGGGTCATTGTAGTATAATTCCACCTATAAAGGCTCTACTCTCACTGCCATCTAACAGTATATAAATAATCTCCTTCTATACACCCCTTTCAGATATCACCAGCAACTATATCTAAAATATATTTCTTTTACTCTCATTACTGAATGATTTTTATCAAAATATACAATTCTAAATTAACAGGGATTTTCCCTTCATTTTTTGAAGACATGATTCCATCTTTTTCTGGCTTCTATTAATACTATAAAAAATCAGCTGTTTGTATAATTGTTCTACTTTTGTCAATAATCTTTTTTTTTTTCTTTCAGGCGATTTTAAGTTCTTCCATGACATATTGAAGTGAGATTTACTTTTATAAATCTTGCTTGAAAACTTTATGTGTTTTACTGGTTATGAAACATTCTTGCCTTATCTTTTTAAATATTGACTCTTCTTCATGGTATTCAACTGTCTCATTCTTTCCTCCAGGTGTCTTTAGCTATACATACATTTTTTTTCTTTTTTTCCC
>VSMD01015069.1:0-17805 GCA_008750895.1 Mirza zaza | reverse complement strand
GCTGAAAGGGGGAGCATGTGCTCAGAGGATTTTTTTTTTTTTTTTTGAGACAGAGTCTCGCTTTGTTGCCCAGGCTAGAGTGAGTGCCGTGGCGTCAGCCTAGCTCACAGCAACCTCAAACTCCTGAGCTCAAGCAATCCTGCTGCCTCAGCCTCCCGAGCAGCTGGGACTACAGGCATGCGCCACCATGCCCGGCTAATTTTTTTTTTTTTTTTATATACATATTAGTTGGCCAGTTAATTTCTTTCTATTTTTATAGTAGAGATGGGGTCTTGCTCAGGCTGGTTTTGAACTCCTGACCTTGAGCAATCCACCCGCCTCGGCCTCCCAGAGTGCTAGGATTACAGGCGTGAGCCACCGCGCCCGGCCAGAGGATTTTTTTTTAAAAAGGAAAATTAAGTTCTTATAAATGATCTGCTAAACAAATGATTGAATGAAACTATTGGTTGTGGGAAGAAGGTTGAAAGTGGTAGGAGTGGGTTGCCTTGGGAATTCTGTTGAGTCCAGCCTTTTCTCCCCAAGTACGGTTTTCTGTAGGATGTGGGAGAGAATACTAGGCTGATCATTGGGTGGCCTGACTTCTTGCTTCTTGCCTGTGGGGCTACCGGCCATCTGTGTGATCTTGGAAAACTTACTCACCCTTTCTGAGCCTTTGCTTCTTCACTTGCAGAATTAATGCAGCAGACTAGAAAAGGAAGCAGATCAAGGTCATAGACTGTGGCCTGGGAGTCAGATTGGGTTATGTCCTGGTGTCCCCACTTCTGGGCTGGACAGCCTTGCCGAAGGTATTTAACTTTTCTGATACTGTCCAAAGAGTGGGACTGAAAAATGTGTTTTCTGTCTCTGCCAGAGGAGCCCCTGGGAAAAGCCGTGGAAATCAGATCCAGATCAGAGGGTTATGGATAAATGCCTGCTGATTTGAAGAATGGAAGAGTAACTGTCAAAATCAGGCATAGTGAGATATAATTCACAGGCCATAAACATCATTCCTTTTCTTAAACCTACTTAAATTTTTTTATTGTTGTAAAATACACATAATAAAATGTACCATCTTAACCATTTTTAAGTTTACAGTTCAGTGCATTCTGTGTACAGAGCTTATTTCATGTTGCAAAATGGAAACTCTGTACCCATCACGCAGTATCTTGCCATTTCTTCTTCTTCCCAGCCCCTGGCAGCCATCCTTCTACTGCCTGTCCCTATGAATTTGACTACTCTAGGTAACTTATATTAGCAGAATCATACAGTATTTATTCTTTTGTGATTGGCTCATTTTACTTGGCACGATGTTGTCAAGGTTCACATATATTGTAGCATGTGTCAAAATTTCCTTCCTTTATAAAGCTAAATACTATCCCATTGTTTCTGCATACTATGGTTTCTTTATCTGTTCATGGGTCCATAGATACTTGGGTTTTTCTACTTTTGGGCTATTGTGAATGAGGTAGCTATAACATGAGTGTACAACTGTATCTTCAAGACCCTGCTTTCAATTTTATGTATGTATGTATATATACACACACACACACACAGACACACACATACACCCAGAAGTGGAATTTCCGGATCATATGGTAATTCTATTTTTAATTATTTGAAAAGCCACTGTATTGTTTTTCACAGCCCCTACACCATTTTACATTCCCACCAGCAGTGCACAAGGGTTTCAATTTCTTTATGTGTAAGAACTGCAGGGGTCTTTTGAGACCATTCACTCAATTGCTTCATTTAAATAGATGAGGAAGCTTCATTTCTGATAAGTTAAATGACTTGACCCTGTAGCTCATCATATAGCTTGTCGCTGTCAAAGACAGGACTAAAGTTCAAGTCTCCCCGCTTTCACTGTGGCGCATACAGTGCAGCCTGGCCGTTCATTTACTCCCTTGCTCAACACTCGCCACACGCGCCAGGGCTGTGTGAGCGCAGGAGTTGGCAAAGGTGGAGCAAGGACCCTGTAGCGACCTCCCGCCTCTCTCTGCCGCTGCCCCCAAAGCTCGCGTTGTCTAGCTCTCCGTTGGGTCACCGCCTGGTAGAGTCTGCAGCATCGAGCTTGGCGGCTCTTGCCTGCGTCCCCTCCCCTGTCGTCAGTCCAGAGGAGCTGATGAAAACTCGCTGGTCATGATGGAGTTCTCCCAACTTGGTATGTTTCTGTACAAATCATTAGAGGAGAAGATACCAATGAGATAAAAAGGAGGAAAGGTAGAGATGTGCTCAGTTTTCTACCCACAGCTGTAAAAAGCCAACCCGATTTAAAGGTGACTCACCAGCGCTGGGCAGGCCGTGTGTCCAGGTGTGCCTGTCTGATTCTAGAAGAGCTCATCCCTGATAGACGTATTGGATGCTAACGAGAGACTCCTGAACAGCCAGCACCTGAGTTGTGCCAGGACAGCTCGCACCTTGTGGGGAACGGTGCCTGTGGCTGCTCTGTGGAAACATCGCGGTGTCTGCTGTTGTCACGTCCTGAGTCAGGGGGAAGCCCAGGCTTACCGAAGTTGGGTTGTGGCTGCTACTTAAGTGTAGGTTCCCATTCCTGAATGTGAGGACCACGGGTGGTTTCCCAGCAGAGCATTTCGAGAGCTCGCTTGTGTCGTGTTGCTGGGTTGGCAGCCAGGGAGGTGTAGAAAGTGAATTCCTTTTTGTATCCCTCTTAGGTTTCCTCCTTTCTGGCTTCTGTTTTGCAGAAGTGGTTTTCTTTTCCCCCAAACTAAGGCACTAAGAGAGAAGCAGGAACCCAGTTCTTGTTCTGTTTTTTTTCCTGGCAAATGAGTTTATTTTGAAATCTGCAGTCCTTTCCTCTTTGTTCAAGATACCTGTATTTGACTTGGATTTTACTTACAGCCACTTCAGGGACTTGACTTGGGAGGAGAATCTGAGCCGGTCAGGAATCTCAGTTCTAGAAGCTGCAGGTACCGAGCACCTGGTTCCCTGTAAGCCAAGCCTTAGCACGAAGTTAAATCTAGAGGCGCAAAACTGTGCCATGCTGCAGGTTGTTGATGGGTCAGTGTGAGAGACCTTTGTCATTAGGGGCAAAGGGAGTTCTTATTAAACTTAGCAGCTAAATAGCAGATAGTTAACCTTTCCATACTGAACCCTGGTCCTTTCCAGGTACTTCTGTCCAAGTTTATGTGTTCTGTGAATGGAAATGGTGTCTAGGGAGGGCTTGAGCTATACCACGTCAGTGTGTCCCTCTTGATCTGGTACCCACGTGTGCTGGTACCACTCTGGTTTGCAACCTGCTGTAAGCATATGGTCTCAAGTGGCCAAACAAAGACGAAGAGTTACTTGAAGTTGGATGTAGGCAAATTGTATCCATCACCCTCTGGAGGTCTTTCTTGTGGGGGGAAGTTCTTATTTCTGTGCACACCCAGGAATGATGAGATTTAGGCAACCTTCCTTGGAGTGAAGCTGCTTGTGAAACTTGAATATTTTTGTGCTTTTGTTCATCATCTACAGAAGTCCTAACTGGAACCTTAAATGGTCCTGCTCTGTAGACCACTTGTTGAGCTGCAGATTGTTGATTTGCACATTACTAAATTTCTCTGGTCCTTACTCCTCTTCTTTGTGCACAAAATTAAGAGATTGGAGAGAGTATTTTTACAAGACCCTGTTTCATCACGAGCAACGTCATCCTCTTGTTGACTTTGAAGGAGCCTGCGGATGCCAGGGGCTGGACCAGGCACTTTAGCAATATCTCCTTTAGTACTCTGCCACCGGCTCTCCAGGACAGAGTCCCTTCCAGTCTGCAGAGAAGGACATAGGCTCAGAAGGTGAGGAGTTCCGCAGTGGAGCTGGGTCTCGACAGAGTCTGGCTCCAGAGCGCTTGTTCTTTGGACTGCCACGCAGGTCTCGTCTCTACGACTTTATGATTCTGGGAAAAGTATGCGTGTGGCCACTTTTGTCTAGTAAGAAATAATTAATCGAAGAACAAAAGTGAATTCTCCCTGCCCTATGAGAATTGAAAGTAGACTGGAATAACTGCTTTGCTCAGGGTAAGATTTAATTCCTAATATCTGAACCAGAGATTACAAGAGCTAATAGAAACAAAACAACATGGTATTTTTTTTTAATTTCAGAAGATTTTCAGACAACAAATTTCCTGGAAGAACATTGTGCATTATTTTTTTCCTGAGAGTATCATAAAAGCTGGGTGTAGGAATTGTCATTTGGTGGCAGATGGATAAGTTATCTTTGCCTACTTCGATATTTTTTCTTTATTGGAAAAAAAGATCCTATTTCCCAAATTGCTGTTATATTTAGGTCTTCAGGGGTGGGATCTTGTGAATTTGCTATTATTGTGGACTGCAATCTATATATAGGGACTCTCAAATTAAATGTGGTGTAAATCCATGTCTTTAAAAAAGAAAGAGAGCAATTACTATGTTTGAAAGCCAAGCTATAAAAAGTAAATGAAATCATAGGAGAGCCAAGTAAGGATTTCATTTTACTAAGCAAATGTCTCTGACTTTCTTTTCCCTTTTGTGCCCTGCAGTGACAGAATGGGGAATGCAAATGTTTCAAAGTTAGGATCATAGATTTTAGTTACAGGTGGCTGAGTGTTGGAGATTGTCCCTGCAAGTGCTCATCCTATAGATTAAGATCAGAAGGGAGAAAGGCTCAGGCACTCAGTTTGTAATTTGTTAAATGTCATTTTAGGTATTTAACATTCCATAGAACCTAATTCTATTTGAAACAAAAAAGAGGAGGTTATTTTTTTTAGTGTGTGCTCAGATACATTTTAACATTTACTCATGAATGTTTAAATTAATTTCCTTGAAAATATTTGTCTCAGACTGCTGCAGCTTAAATAGTAGCTGCCAATTTTGCCAATCACATTTTAAAATCTATTTTTAGTACCCATACATACACATGTGAGCATCTTTTATTCCTGACCTCCCTAGTGCTCCCCTACCCCCCAAAGGAAAAAAAGGAAGAAAAACATTTGGAGCCTTCTGAAAAGTGCTGGGACCCTTTGCTGTGGAGTGGCAGGATATAAGTTTCTTTGGGCAGTTCTGGGGACTCAGAACATTGAACATGGACCAGTCCATACATTTCTCAGTAATCCCATCTTGGAAATACCATAGGCTCTCAAACAGTTCTTCCTTGCTCCAAGGTGCCTTGCAGCCCTGCCAGAGCTCTGATAATGATAGGTTGGATTCCCACTTGGAAACATAGGACAGCTTCAATCCAGGCGTTTTGCTTTGTCTTCTTAAACTGCTACACAGCTTTGGCTAGGACAGTACTAGATAAAAAAAGAACTTCTAATGAGAGGAATATTTAAGACATGGGTAAGCTGTCACACCATAAAATGCTAAACAGTATTCCCCTTAGGGACATGTTCAGAATGTCAAATCATAAAAGTCTTTGTTGATGTGTCCGCACACGCAAAGGATCCTGGCGTCATTTCCGAATGCTTGTCCCGAGTTCTTCCCAAGGTTTTCCATTAAGAATTATCCTTTTGCAATAAGAGTTTCTCACTTTCCCCCCCCTCCTGGTGGGGGTAGACTGTTTTAATTCTAAGCAGTCACTTTTCTTTGCAGAATTTGCGGTGGTTAATGGTCACACTTTGAAGGGAACAGACAACTACAGAACGCTGGGGGAGGCCTGGAAATGTTTTTGTAGCAAAGAGGCTGTGTGCGAGGGGTGGCGGCATCCAAGCTGGGCTGGCAGGTGCCAAGGGACTGACTCACCCCTGACTCAGACGCAGCCTGTGTGGCCCCTTGGCCTGGATGCCATCCCCTGGCAGTGTGGGGCTGCTGCTGCAGCTCTCTCACGAGAACCTGAAAGTTAAAATGTGCCACGAGGACTCTGGTTTGATTTGAGTGGCTGGGGGCCTTGCTTAGAGACTTGGTGAGAAGCTGTAATAGGCTCACACACCTTTTGGCTTTCGCACAGTATGTGGTTGGGGGAGACGGGGCTGCTGCTGGTTTTACACCGCTGTGAGTCTACAACAGAACAGCGGGCTGGGCAGAGAAACTTCATTTGTTTGTTATAGTGTCCGTCTTGTCTTTGCTTGCAATGCCACCTTTACCATATTCTGCATCTACGTATGACTTGTGTCTATTCCTGGACTTGGAATATTTCTGCTCGGTTGCAAGCTATTAAAATTCCTGTAACTTTGTAGACTGTTTTGCTGTCTGATAGGGCAGATACTCCCTTGTTACTCTTTTTTTTTTTCATCAAAATATTCTTTCTTGACTATTCTCTGCAAAGTTGTTCTTCCAGATGAACTCTAGAATCAGCCTATCACGTTGTTTTAAAAATCTGAGAGCACGTGGAATGTATAGTAATTTAAGGAGGATTGATGTCCTGTTGATTTGAATCTTCCTATCAAAGAACATAGACTGTCTCAGAACTTTTTAGGTCTTTATGCCCTTTAGTATAGCTTTTATAGTTTTTAAAATATAGACATTACACATTATTAATTTCTGCTTAGTAATTTTTGCTAGTGATGGAAAATGATTTTTTCTCAATTTTTAATTGGTTATTACTAATATATAGAAGCCTACGGATTATGTATATATTCATCATATGGTTCCCTTACTGAATTTTCTTAATAACTCTAGTAGCTTTTCAGTTGACCATTTGATTTTCTAAGCAAATACTGTATCATCCATAAAAGTAGGAGCAATATTTGCTCCTTATTTTTCTTCGCTTATTGCATTAGGGTTCTTGAAGTGAACCGGTAAGCTTCCCATCTTTCCCTGCACTCGGGCATTGTGTATAACCTAAGGTTTGCTGTTCTTTGAAAGTTTCATGGTTTTTACCCCTAAAGCAAGTGGGTGTGAATTCACTCTCATACTACTTGATGATAACTTTGTACAGTTGTGGATTTCGAGAAAGGAGGGAGTGTGGTAGAGGCTAGAGAGGGATGGGAGGTTGAGGATGGGAGATGAGGCCTGGTCCAGAGGGAGGGTTGGGCATTTTGGAAAGAGAACTTCATAGCCACGTTGGGATCAGTCTTGGTGACTTTTTCCTAGAAAACAAGGAAATGGTGTAGGTTGTTAAAGTTAAAACTGAACTGTCTTCTGTTGGTAAGAAGTTGATTTAAAAAGCCTTGTGATAGCTGCTCACATTTTGTTGCTGTGATCTGAAGACAGTGAGGTTGAGAAGGAGCAATAAGTAAGGCTTTGACCATGGTCAGCTGTACAAGGAATTAGCAGATGATTTCTGCTCTTATCCTCCTTCCAAGTGGTGGGTCTCCTGGTATCGTCTACCCCACTGCTAAAGGTGTCTGCTTTGGCGTTCCGCTCTACTGGGAATGCTTGCTGGTCCGTGATTTGATCGGATTCCTCGGGTGATTGTGGAAGCACCTTAGCTACTCTCCCCTCCTCACCTCTGTAAAGAAAGCTGCTTTTCTATCATGGTCTGACCTTAGATTTTGGATTCTTGTGGTTCACACTTAGAATATGTATGGCCCTGAGCTCAATCAGGGAGATTTCATACCCTTCTGGATAATGAGATCATACCTTTCATTTTCGTGATCTTACTGGGTTCAAATCAGGATCTCGCTGTCTTTTGTTAGAAGACTTGGAAGTAAAAGGTAAGGAAGTCGTTTGGCACGGTAATGATGTCTACTAGACTGCCAAAAGATCTTATAACCTGAGAATGCATTCTTGGTAAAATATGTTTCTGTGAGCCTCCCTGTCCCCCCTGACTGTTCTTATTTCTCTTTGTCATGTATGGCCAAGAGTTTTTATGAAATTCCAGGTAATCAGTATTCACAAGACACCTTCTAACATATTTAACCCTTTGATAGTATGCTGGAAATTCCAATGTGAAAATGCACACGTATAGATACTTCTCAATGTTAAATTGGTTGATTAAAGGTGTTACTTAACTGTCCTGTCAATTTCTTTGTTTTTAAAAGACTAGATACACGTGTGCATCTGTATGTGTTATGCTACTAGAAGGGTTCAAGACAATCCAAGTGAGTCTTTGTAAATGGCTCAGACACTGTTGATGATTTTTTAAATAATTTTTTGCTATTCTTTTATAATTTATATCTAATTTTTTTAGTAGCTGTCTCAGATTACAAAAGAGTTTTTTGTTTGGAAAATGAAGAGATGGTTAATCTGGATATTACTGCATATCTCTGGCCTTTTACAACTAAACAAATGGCAGAGCTTTTGTTTAAATAAAAGGAACTAACTGTATTAGGAGAGACTTCTGTGTCATGGGCTAAAGTATCAAGTTGTAACATTATTAATTTAAATTATCTTATTCACTTTTCTTACTTTTGGGTAGAATCAAGAGTAAGGAAAATTCCTAAGACTGAAAAACACCTTGTCTATTTAATTTGAAGTATCTATGAAAGTTAATTTAATTCATATTTTGAAGATGAATAAAGTAAGCCTGAGGCTATTAATCAAGGTAACAAATTCACGATTCCTGTAAATACTGCTTTGGTGTGGCAGAAAAGCTTCTCAACACATAGGATATACTTTATAGAATATAGATTATACTTTATGGAATATACAATAGGAGATCTGTGAGGGGGGAAAAGATTCAGAGAGAGAGGTTACACTAACGTGAGAAAGGAAATTATGTTTAGGCTGAACAACCTCAGCCATTTGCCAAAATGTTTTCCCCAGCGATTCTGTGTGTTTTCTCCTTGTACGTACACGTGTCTTAAGCCTGTGTGAACCTGTCTGCTTATCTGTGAACAGGAATTAAAGTCTGGGAAGATTACATTGCAATCCTTTCCCCACTACCCACTCACCATGTGGTACATGGAATGGAGCACTCAGTGGGTTTACGTTTGAAAAATGAAGACCCTGATAGCAGCCTGTGTCATGTGTGGCATTAATCATTAAATCCCTAACCACACAAGCAAAAGCCAATGGAGAGCTGAGGCATCTGTCAAAACGATGCAGGGAGAATCCTTGGGGGATGATCAGGGTTTGTTTCCTTCACCTCTGCTGTTCTCTGAGCCTCTTTAGGAGTTTTTTCTTTCCTAAACATTTGTGCACAGACCAAAGGAATTTTTTTGGCACATACAAGAATCATTCCCCCTGTTTTCTGTCTTTCGTTGAACACAGGTACATGTTGAGTTACTGTTGTCTGAAGTTCTAGGACCACAGCTCATTTAGGTTTCTTCCCTGTTGCCTACATCGGTGCTCTTGCCTGTGTGCCTGTTATGTTGTATCTCAGACACATATCTGGTCAAACTGGTTTAGATTTTCCTTATTCCCAGGTCTTCTGGTTCCCTTCCCTGCCATTGGGAGCGGGCAGGTACTGCTGGATCGCACTGTGACTACATGAGTGCTCACTGCGGCAGTGGTGGCCCCGGGACCTCTGCAGCCCCGCATCACGCCGCCCAAAGAGACCACGTTTTGTGGTGTTCCCACTGAGCCACTTCTGTGGTCTCTCGGGACCCCGGGACCAGTTCTGTGCTACCTTAATTCCCCAAGGGCTGGTGGCTCCTCGCCGCCAAACAACTGTTAAAAAGATAAAACACAGCTGCAGCCTTGTTCTGCTTTGGAGCAACATCATCTGTGGTCTGCAGTATTTGTTTTATTTTATGATATTTCCTAATCTTGTTGGTTGGTATAGCACTTTGGTTCTGAAATTCAGATAGAAGGCACAGCAAGTTTCTCAGGTTTAAAGATAAAAAAAAGTTTAAGACTAGAAAGGCTTAGTTTCTTAGGTAGAAAAGAAAACTGTGCCCAACATGAGTCATACTCGAAAAAGAAAGCTTGCCCGAGAGAGTGTTCTCATGTAGCATCTTTCTCAGAGTGGCCCTGTCTCCTCCTTGAGGACTCCTGTCTCTTCCTTGAAGAGCCGTCTGCCACTGGCTTCTGGGCCAGCCCATTCCTCTTGGCTTCCTTCTTCCTTTGGTCACCATTCTTTTCCTGCCTCCCCTTGGACTCTCTGTCCTCATCCCACTGTCAGAGGGCGATGTTTTCCCTAGGGTGCCAGCCCGGGTCTGGGTCCTCTTCAGTGGGGAATTTTTGTCCTTGTCCCTGCTGTCACCTACCATCATGCATGCTGGCTATTGCCTGTCAGTGCACCTCTCAGTCGGGACCTCTCTTTTGGGGTTCAGTGTTTTTTATCTCAACTGGACGTCTTCATCTGGATGTTAGCCTCACTCCTGCAACTTGGTGCATCGTAAAATGAAGGGAGCCCCTTCATCTCAGAGTTTCTTTTCTTCCTGGAGCTCCTGCCCCAGAGCATGTGCTTGAGAATCTGAGAGCCCCGTGTTTGAATCCTGGTGAGGTCAATTAACCTTTTTCCTGCCTTATCACATTGGCTAGGACCTCCAGGACAGTGTCAGCATGTTCCTGGTCTTAGGAAGAAAGCATTCCGTTTTCACCATTAATTGTGATGTTGGCTGTAAATGTTTTTGTACATTCCATCCATTATGAAGTTTGTTCAAGTTTTAAAACTATTTTTCATTAGTTAATTTTGCATCAATATTTTTAATGTTTATAGAGGATTCCTAAGAAGAACAAAAACCAACACCCACCCTAATAAATTGAAGGAAATTTAAAATTGTATTTCAGTGAAACTGACATGGGTCAAAGAAGCTTTCACAGTTGAAGAGAAAAAGGGAGAAATGTGGTTTGGAGGAAACGAGCTTATTGTTACAGCTCGCTTAATCGTAGTGGGCGCTGAGTCTTTATTTGCTGAATGGATGCACAAGTGATCTAAGTTCAGTTTAGCTTTTTATTCTTGGCATCAAATGTATCTTCTTATTTAAATAGTTCAGGAGAGTCAGAATAATGTTGGAGTTTTGCTAACACCGTGTTATCCCTTGTGTGTATGTGCACTGACCATCATCACTGGAATCGTAAGGTCTAAGCAATGTGGAATTCAAGTTTCCCCAAACTAGGATTAAATAAACCTGATTAACTAGACCTGATTCAGTCCCACAAGCATCCTCTGGAAAACCCTGAAAGTCCTTATACTCATCAGAATCATGTGTTAATCAAAACACTGTGATTCGTGTTTATACAAGTGATCACTCAGCAGATGCCGATTCACTCTAGGACAAGGTCATACACATAGCCCTTGCTTGGCTGGCGTAAATGACCCTTGGAGGTTGTGGTGGTAACAAGACTGCAACTTGTATCTATTGATTTTTTTTGAAATATGAACATTTCTATGAATAGAATTCTTAATTTTGCTAGGACTTGGTTCTTGTGTTCAATGTTTCATCAATAATTGTTGATCTATTTGAGGGTATATCTATCTGGGCAGATTAAAGGAAGAAAGAAAAACCCTGTCTACAGAGTACACATCACTTAGGCGTTTCAGGTGGAAAGTTAAGGGAGGTGATTAATTAGAATCTTAAAGATGCCCTACACATACTAGGCACTCAGCAAACATGTACTGAAGGAATTTTGAATGGAAAAAGTGCAGAGGGGAGGCATAAATGACTTGTATTGAAATGTGTCAATTACTTGTTGGTTTCTTTCTCAAACAGTGAATTGACCTATTCTAAAATTTGAAAAATTTCTTAAAGTTCAGAAATTTAAAATAGTTGTTAGGTTCAGGGTTTTATTCCAAGGAAATTGCCTTCATTCTTAGGCAAGGCTCTCTGTAACTTTTTCAGTCCCTTTTTACCTAATTGTTATTTCACGGTTTTTCTATCTCATTGTCTAAGAACATTCTTCCAAGCTGCCCTGGTAACTTGTAACGTGCTGGGAGGAGCATGTTTGGAGTTAGATTTCACTTGGATCTTTTCTCCTTTAACTATTTACTGTTTATTTGTACTTCAGGTAAATTTTCCGAGCCTCAGTTTTCTCATCTGTAAAATGGAAATAATAAAAATACCTACCTCAGATTTAATTGTGAGCCTTAAATATATAAAGAACTTAGCACTATACCTAGCATATATTAGGTCTTAAGTAAACTCTGAATATTATCATCTTCCCTGTCCCTTGAGTCAAGTAGCTTTGCAATTTTCGATTTTTGATAATTAAGACTTTAACATTTTTCTGTATCTCTATTGTCATAAAAAACATCACCACCCACTCCCATCACCCAAACTAAATGCTCCTTTCCCCTAACGAGCAGGAATAGTTTACACTGCATGCTTTGGGGTTTGTTTCTGAGTTCTTACTTTTCCTATATCCATTGCTGTTCTGCATTTCTCTGAAGTTAGGTCTTTGTTCTCCATCCTGTTTTTATAGTATTGAATCAACCCTAAGGAAATCCTTGCTTCTCCTTTTTCATTTTTAGGACCTAAAGAGGCAGTGTCTTTCTCCAATTGGAGGAGGAAAGAGGATTTGAATTGAAATTTTTCTTTCTTGGTGAGCTGGCAAGTAAGGAGCATTGAAAAAAAAATCTTTTACTGATGTATAAAGGGCACAAATTATAGTGCGGAGCTCGGTGAGTTTTCTCAAAGTGAACACACCTGTGTGGTAACGGTGGTCAGACGTTTAAGGAAAGTCTCTAACTTCCGTGAGCTTTATCAAGCCTTTCCACACCTGATAGCCTTCAGATCATCCACCTGTTGTGAGGAGCGTTTCAGCCCCTGGTGCCCCCTGACCCTCCATCTGCCAGCGAGTTCTGCAAGGACTGGGTCTGCCTGCCCTGCCCTCCTGCTCCTTTGCCCCAGATGGGAAGTTCTTTGTTCCAGCGCCGCCTGCATTTCAGGAGGAGGAGAAACACAGGATGTATTTCCACCATTCCTTCATGTGGCCTTAGGCAGTCTTCCCTTGTGCTAGTTGGAGGGGGCCACAGAGTGCACAGAGGATCCGTGTGAAACACCGCTCGCTTCCTTTGCTTTCTGTCTAACAAAGTGCCTAACATATCGAGTAAGATTGTGCTAATGTAAGAAGCTAGCGTGAAAAACCACAGTGTTTATGATTCAGCTTAAAAACTAAACTTTGGTTTTAAAAAGGAAGAGTAAATGAGTTATAAATGGTGGGAGGTTATATGGTCTGCAGAGCAGAGGTGGAAGGAAATGGGCTGAAATGAAGGCAGAGGGAGTTTCTTTATGCAGCGCTTCCTGTTTGAGGGGCTCTGACTTGTGGATTGTGTGGGTTGCTGAGATTTTTAAGGGGATCTGGAGTAGTGGGGTAGTGTGTTCGCAGTGGCCATAGTCAGCATTGGAGTTTTGACCTTCCTTTAATTCTAATTCTTTCATTATTGTATATTGTTTTCTAAATATGCTGAAAGATAGCAATACTTTTTTTTTTCTTTAACTATTGTTTGTTTAAGGAGAAGAGGTGGATTATGCAGGCATTCTGGTATGGAATGAGCATGCTTCGGAAATGATATTTAGCATATACAGTATTTTCAGATGAATCCTAGCTTTTCCTTTTAGTGGTAGTGGGGCTGTGAATAAAAGATTGTTTGGGAGGGTGGAAGAGGTACTATACACGGAGAGCTTGGTAAGCTGTCAGATGCCGCCTGCCAAGGCTGGTTACACTTCCGCGCTTCTGGTAGAATTCCCACCTGTGTGTTGATCTCACATCTTCTGCCCCTTCTTTTCTTGCTCCGGACCTGTTTGTCCCTACGTGTTTCTTGGGGCATTGAAGTAGATTTATCTCATTCGCCTTCTGCCGTTTGCTCTGTTTTTGGTGCTGTCACCCTAGGTGGGTATTGCTGGTTGAGAGGAAGGGGGAGCTCAGAGGGGCAGAGAGGTTTTGGATTAGCGGGGGTGAGGAAGCTTTCTGAGAAACTGTAGACTTAGAAGGGGAGGCTAGAGTCAAAACCTGAACTGTGAACCACAGATAGGCCAGAAGAGTCATCAGGGTGTGGGGAGGTGACCTGGGGTGGGGCGGCAGGTCTGGGGAGCCACACTCGCCCTGTCGCCCTGTGGCCCTGTGGCTGGCGCCTCCCTTAGACAAGACGGCAGTGGCCACTCTCCGCCGTGCACCTACCGGCTGCAGGAATGGGACAGCCGGCGTGCATCCCGTGACCCCACCCTCTCACTTCATGCTTTGGACCAGGGGTCCTCAAACTTTTTAAACAGGGGGCCAGTTCACTGTCCCTCAGACTGTTGGAGGACCGGACTATAGTTTTAAAAAAACTATGAACAAATTCCTACTCACACTGCACATACCTTATTTTGAAGTAAAAAAACGAATGGGCATAAACACCTGCATGTGGCCCTCGGGCTGTAGTTTGAGGACGCCTGCTTTGGACTCCGCCACCCGCTTTGGGAGGTCTGGCCGGGTGCTGTGGGGGCTCGGCCGGTGGCCCATCCGAGGTCATGGTGATTTGGGCCTTGATTCCAAAATAAGTTGCTTCTGCCTTTGACACCTTATGACGTTTGTTTTCAGTCATCTTACCTCATTTTGTATGTTAAAATGTGGCCTGTAATAGAATCATCCTATTTTGTTGTTGTTGCTGTTGGCTTAAATGGCAGAAATTTGTTTTCTCACAGTTCTGGAGGCCAGACGTCCAAGAGCAAAGTGTCGGCAGGTTTGACAGGAGCCCTGAGAGGGACGGTGGTGAAGGTTGGGCGACAGTGTGAATTCACTTAATGCCACCGAAGTGTACACTTACAAATAGTAGGAATAGCAAATTTTATATGATGTGTATGTTACTGCAGTCAATCAATAAAAATCATTTAAAAAAAAAACCCTGCGTCTCCCCCGTACACTGTTTTTCCATGAGGAGTCAAATTTGACGTGTACCGAGTTTTCGATTTAAGAATTAAATTTTGGTCAGTCCATGAGAAGGTTTTGCTTACCAGAATTACACTTTCACCCACTTTTAGCATTAATCACCCCCTTCCCTCTCTACCTGCCCTTGAACCCGAGATGTAAGAAATTCCTTGATCTTGCACGGGGCCTGTCTGGAAGGCAGAGTTCTGGCGGGCAGGTGGCATCGTGAGGGGTGTGGGACGTTTCTTTGTCTCCACTGAAACTTCCCGGAAGTTGTGGGACAACGAGGTAAAGGCTGCGAGAAGTCAGGTGTAGGTGCAGGAAGAGCCAGGTTTTGTTGGATCTCAAGCTCATACGATTTGGGGGCCCCTTGAAGAGGAAGAATAGAAAAAGACCTTTCTTCTGCACCTTTTATGGGAACCTTTTGTCAATGTGTTGTTGGGGCCTTTCCCGGCAGAGCCTTAGAAGGAACCTGAAGCTCAGGCTTCATGAGATTAAGGTAGCTGGTGTCTGTTCCAAAATGAGCAGAGGGGTCGAGTGAGGAGCCCTATCACGGACCAAGCTTTGTTCTAGAAGCAAAAAGATTCGGAAAAGCGTGTTACATTCGGGAGACTTGACGAGTAGCTAGGAAGCCCCTAGGAACAGAAAATGGTTTTTGCAGTTTAAACTCCCCTCTAGTCCATATTTAACCATTTTTTCCAAACTTCAATTTGGCAATCATTTGTGTTGTAATTTATTATTATGAGGTGACCCATGACTAAAACCAATTAACTTTGAATCTCTCACCTAGACTGTTACATTATAAAAATTTCAGAAGCCTATTCTGAGAAATTGCATGAAATTTCCATGTTAATTATGACCTTGAGGTATTCCTATGTCAAAGAAGATGCATAATCTTCTCTTCTTTGTCTGGTATATTACTTTCTCATCCCCTTTCCCGCCCCCCATTAGTCTTCATATCTGCTTCCTTACTTAGATAAATACTTCATCAATCAGAGATTAGAATAATCTCATTACCTATGGGAATTCCTCAGCGTGGTCCAGGGCTTTAATGGAGTTGTTAGGGGGCCGTTATCATTGAAAGCAACGCTTAGTAGTGACCAGATGGATGCATTGGAAGCAACTTGAAGAATGTCTGGGAAAGAAGACATTTAATGAGGCATAACACATGCAGAGCAGGCGAGAGTGGAACCCTGCTTTTGTTGGTGTTGATGCTTTGTTTTACCTTCGGCATGGGCATAATTCTTCTGTGTTGTGTTTTATTTTTGTAGGAAAAATAGAGCTTTCAGAGGTAAAATAATAAGTATTTACTTCCTATCATGAAAATGATGGCAAAAATCAAAGAATGGGCCTCATCCTCTTTTTGTAGCAGAATTAATTTTACAGTGAGGGAGCACCGTGTTCGTGAACCTGAGGCAGTGAGGGCAAACATTCGGGATTTTCAACTGGGATGAGTCCCTATTTTTGGACGGAGAGTTCAGCGTCCAGATTGCCCGTTGTTCTAATGCCGGTCGGGCACCTTGATACACTTGCCAGATTCGTTGTCACTTCTTGGACAAAGTCAGAATTGGAATCCTAAGTTCAAGGTGAAAAGCACGTTCTCTAAGCCAATTAAACCCTGTTATCATTCAAGGAGGGCTTTTATACTGTTTTAGGCCACTTGAAGAATAGAAAGCGATTGAAAAAAAAATTTTTAGTTTTTTTTTTTTTTCCCCCGGAGATTGGGGGAAACTATAAAATGTGTTCATGTTTGTGGTGAACTAAAGGTTCCTCTGCTTATTTTAGTGTCTGGAAAAATGAAATGAAATGGGCTTCATAATCTTTACTTTTAAGTGTGGCAGCCATTCCCATGGGTTTGAATTTAGCCAAATTATTTCTGGCTGGCTCCATCCTCCAAAGAGAAAGGGTGTGGTGGAAAAGTGACACCGAGAGTAAGTAAAACAAGGAGGGATTTTGCGTTGTTCTGAGTTTCTGAGTGTGGCCAGTGGAAGAAGGAGGAATTTACAAAAGAGTAAAGCCAGATAAAAAATAGTTTGTGCATTCATGTCATAGCTTTGATCACAACAGTTTTCGGATAAATACGTAAAACGCCTGAACTTCATTACCTTGAATACTTGGTAGATAAAACTCTTCACTGTCAGTTCTTTTTTTTTTTTTTCCTTCAGTGTAAATTCTTAAAACATTTAAGTTAAAATGTGAAAAATAAGATTTGTTTCAAAATGAGTTTTTCCATAGGTTTTCCCTTGCCATCTGGGGTATTCGTACCCAGTGTGATGTCAGAGCCCATGAGGTCGGCATGGGACTTTTTATTTTTAGCACAAGAGAGTAAGTGGTGTGCTGGCACCAATTTGCTTTCAAGTAAACTAACAAATAGTCTTAGTTGAAACTGTTTCGTATTGGAATTTATTCCCTCACCCTGGCAGTTTGGCCGAAAGCCAGTGTTACTGCTTTATTCTACCCTACGCCCCTCCACGCACCAGACTTTTGGTTTTGTTTTGTTTTCAGTGTTTGTTCCCTGTGGGAGAGGAAGCCTTTTCCTGTGGCTTCCTAGTGGGTGGGCCTGGGCCTGTTGTAGATGGTGTGGGCTGCTGCACCCGGTCCCTTTCAGGTAGCCTGTTCCAGGCGTCACCTGGTCCTCATCCCACTGTCCCCTGCCTGTCCTCCAGGGCGTGGTGCACTCGGCCCATGCACCCCATCCCTTAGTTTAAATTGCAAGCTGGGGCCCATTGGTCAACCTGTTCTGGCAGGCCCTTAAGGATGTCACTGACCATTTTAGCTCACTTATCCCTCAGTTACCTATTAAATTATTATTATTTGTTAATTTGACAACTAAAAAAATATATTTTAAGGTGTACAACATGCTATTTTGATACCCACACACACATTATGGAATGGCTAAATCAAGCTAATTCATGTATGCATTACCTCACATACTTATTTTTTTGTGTTAACACTTAAAGATCTAGTCTTTTTAGCAATTTAACTGTAGTCACCATGCTGTACAATAGCTCTCTTGAACTTAATTCTCCTAACAGGAATTTTCTATCCTTTGACCAACATCTCTCTGATCTAGTAATAGTAATTATTTTTGTGATCACCTACTAAGTGCCAGTTGTTGCATTCTTCACTTGCACAATTTTATTTATTTATTTATTTATTTATTTTGAGACAGAGTCTTGCTTTGTTGCCCAGGCTAGAGTGAGTGCCATGGCGTCAGCCTAGCTCACAGCAACCTCAAACTCCT
>VSMD01015064.1:0-33200 GCA_008750895.1 Mirza zaza | reverse complement strand
GCTATATAGAGCAAAGCACCAGAAAACAAGGTCTAATATGACACTAGCTTTGTAAAACAAAAACTGCCTGTGTTGAGGGGTATACACAAAAATGTCTATTGGGCCGGGCACAGTGGCTCACGCCTGTAATCCTAGCACTCTGGGAGGCCGAGGCGGGCGGATTGCTCGAGGTCAGGAGTTCGAAACCAGCCTGAGCAAGAGCGAGACCCCATCTCTACTATAAATAGAAAGAAATTAATTGGCCAACTAATATATATAGAAAAAATTAGTCGGGCATGGTGGCACATGCCTGTAGTTCCAGCTACTCGGGAGGCTGAGGCAGCAGGATTGCTTGAGCCCAAGAGTTTGAGGTTGCTGTGAGCTAGGCTGACGCCATGGCACTCACTCTAGCCTGGGCAACAAAGTGAGACTCTGTTTCAAAAAAAAAAAAAAAAAAAAAAAAAGTCTCTTGGTTATTTCTGGGTGAGGATCATTGACAGGTAACTTACCCCCACCTACTTTTGCTTTTTGTATTTTCACATTTTGTGTTGGTTTCACGTATTGCTTTGTTTGTCCTTCCCAAAATTTCTATTCAATGTAAAAGAAAATTAATTTTCCGGGCTGTGGAAGGGACTAAATGGGTGGCCTCTGCAGAGGCAGCCCTGTTGCCAGCTGTGGAAACCATGTATTGTTCAGCCCTTGCCTTCATCAACCGCTCCCTCAAGCAGTCGGAACAGCAAAGCTAACAGAAGAATCCTCCTTGCACAGGGCCAGCGACCAATGTGCATGGCCTAAGGACAGCTAGAGCATCCACCTGCAGAGGCCGCCAAGCCCAGCCTCGCCCTGGAACACGACAGCACTAACCCGAGCCCAGCCGGAAAGCGCAGCAGGTGGGCCCCATTTGTGAAGTGCCCAGGCCACGGCGACCAGCACTTCCTCTGTGGCCTCAGGTCTACCGGAGCACTTAGTCACCCACCGACACCCCAGACAGTGCCCCGCCCGCCTTCCCCAGAGGAGCTGCTCCAGACAGCCGAGCCACCGCGCCAGCCCCGCCCACTGCGGCTGCAGGAGGCGGAGCCAGTACCCGAGTCTGCCCAATGGGCGGCCGCGGCTGCCTCCGTCACGCCGCCGCTATTTGGTTGGCAGCAAACAGCGGAAATCCTCGCGTGGCGCTGGTTGCCATGGACGCCCGCCCGCCACCCGCGGTCCCCGCGGCGGCTGCGGCCTCGTCCGCTTCCGGCGTCTCCGGCAGGCGGCGCCACGAGCAGCCCGGCGCCCCCAAATGTGCTAACGCCGCGCCAGCCCGCGGTGCCGGTGCCTGCCTTCCCGCAGAGGCTCGGCCACGCACTGCACCCTCGGGACGCTCGCGGACTGAGGACCCCACACCGGGAACGCGCGGCTACAGAAGCTGCTGGACAACATGTTAATCCTATTTGTTAAAAAGGAATATTTCCGAGGGCTATAAGAATTCCTTGTTTTTTTGGGGGGTGGGTGAACAGAGTCTCGCTCTGTTGCTCAGGCTAGAGTGCCCTGGCGTCAGCCTCGCTCACAGCAACCTCAAACTCCTGGGCTCAAGCGATCCTCCTGCCTCAGCCTCCCGAGTAGCTGGGACTACAGGCATGCACCACCATGCCCGGCTAATGTTTTCTATATATATTAGTTGGCCAATTGATTTCTTTCTATTTCTAGTAGTGACGGGGTCTCGGTCTTACTCAGGCTGGTTTCGAACTCCTGAAGTTGAGCGATCCACCTGCACCGGCTTCCCAGAGTGCTAGGATTATGGGCGTGAGCCACCGCGCCCGGCCTCTTTTTTCCTTTTTAAGAGACAGGATCTTGCTCTGTCACCCAGGTTGGAGTGCAGTGGCATGATCATAGCTCACTGTCACCTCGAACTTGTGGACTCATGTGATACTCTTAACCCCAGCCTTCAGAGTAGCTGGGACTACAGGTCCACACCACCACACCTGCTAATTTTTAAATTTCTTGTAGAGATAGGGTCTAAGTTGTCCAGGCTGGTCTTGAATTCCTGGCCTCAAGTGATCCTCCTGCCTCGGCCTCCCAAAGTGCTGGGATTACAAGTGTGAGTCACCATACTCAGCCTGGTCTGATCTTAGTGTTCAGCCTCATCTGCTGTCTTCTGCTTGTCCAGCTGAGAGGAGGTGACCGACCAGTGTCCTTGTAACTTTATTCTGCTTTTTATCCCCAATGGGCTTCCACAATTACATCTTAATTTTACTATTTTATTCCCTAATTATATCACACAAGTTCACACTTTGTTATTCATAAAAGTACGCCCTCCCCTTTCTATCATACTGCTACATAAGCGTCCACTAACTAAATGTACCAGGAATTCAGAGGTACGTGAGCTGCCAATAATAATTCCTAAAATGAACTAGAAATGACAACCTGATGAGTTTCTGACCAGATGGAAAAGGGGACCCAAAAGTAAAACAGAAATGGAAATAATGAAAATGATTCAAAAGAACAGAAGGGAGGGGAAATGTGTGTGTGGAGATTAGAACCGGGGAAAGTTCGAGAGTGAGGAATTTTAAACGCAAAAATTAAAATGCGTGTTGTGTTATTTTTCAGAAAGGCATATGGTATCTTACTTATAAATCATTTCAAAAAAGCTTATTTTAGCTTCCTAACAAGCAGCAGTGTGGCAGAGGGGAAAGGATGTTGTAAAGATAGGAGCCAAGAGGCCTGAGGTGGAGGCCAGTGAGTCACAACTGCCTGTGACCCTCGGAAAGTACTTCTCAGTTTCCTCATCTGTAAAATTGGGATGAAAAATGTTTACTTCTTACTGTGGTTGGGAGGAATAAAGGATGAAACTGTTTTGTAAACAGCAAAGTGATGTACAAATGTTGCCACTAATGTGTTGTAAGTGGCCCAAAAGCAGGTACTTTTTTGGTAAGTTTTATCTCCTCACGCTCAGGGAGTAGGGGCTGGATAAGTGCACATTAAATAATTCGCAGGGGCATGGGGAATGGGTAAAGGTGTTTTTTGCCTATGTACTTCCAGATTTTCTGTGTATAAGAGAATGCATTTATGTATCTCTTATGTGTTAATAAAAACTCAAAACATTATTTAAAAAATGACCTACTTTGTCAGAAATATAGAGGACAAGGAAAATTTTAAATGACTCTATGGGTTGCGATTAAACCCAGAATGTAATAAAACTCTGAGACAAATCCAGTTTCTTCAATAAATAAATGCAATATGAAAAAGAAAAAAGGAACAAAAGTGTTACAGACTTTTGGGACATGTATCAATTAAATAGAATATGTGGACATTAGAGTCTGATTCTGTTCAATTAGAATTGATTTTAATCAATAAGACATTTACAGGATAACTGAGGAAATTCTAGCACTGACTGGATACATGATATTAAGAAATTATTGTTTTTTTTTAAGTGTGATAACTGTATTGTGGTTGTATTTTTTTAAAAAAGTTTTTTCCTGGTAGAGATACATACCAAAGTGTTTATGGATGTGATGACACTACATCATGCGATCTGTTTTAACATAATCCAATGGGGAGGTGGAGGAAGTAGGTAAGGATATAGATGAAATAACGCTGGCTATATGTAGATTAGTGTTGAGGCTGAGAGGTGGGTAGAGAGGGATTCAACTCGTGTTTTCTATTTTTGCATATGCTTGAAAATGTCCATAATAAAAAATAAAAAAAACTAAAAATAAAAAAATATGAGGTAGATATATATGAAATTGGAAAGTTTTCTAAGATGTAAGTAGAAAAAAAAGACACATCCCGTTGATGTTTAAAAAACATGGAACTACTAGATGGTATACACCTATATACGCATAGGAAAAAGATCTGCAGAAAATGTACATGCAACTGTCAACAGTGGTGTCTATCTGGGGAGAATAGGACTGGGAGTGTGGGCAGGTAGTAGGGAAACTCTTTTACCTTCGTATTCTTCTATATGATTTAATTTTAAAAATTTAGCATATATTCAATTTTATTTTAAAAATAAAATTAAGCCATCCCCACTCACTTTGCAATGGCCTCGTCCCGGTCCCTGATGGCTTTCTGAAGCTGCTCCTTTGGCTCCTTGTCCTCAGATGTCACTCTGAGTCGGTCTCTCTCCTCTTTGAGTGCAGTCATCTCCACACTCAGCAGTGTCACCTAACAGGAGACCAAAGAAGGAGGAACATGATGATATCACTGCTGCTGGCCTGCGGTGGTTTCCTTCCAAGAAGGAAAAAGACACTAAGAAACCCGAGGCAGGCACAGGGTACCCGTGTGGCGTGCAGGCCGGAGTGTTCTACCACAGCCCCGATCCAAGAGGGCCCATCTCTCCTGAAGAAAGGATGCCACGTGCTAGGCTCAAGCTCAGCGGCAAGGGGGCTGGGCAAAGTTCAGCCCTGGAACTGCCGCCGAGGACTAGATCCCCTTTGTACTCAGCACACCACGCCACCTCCTTCAGCTCAAGGCACTCCAGGTAACTAATGAGAAAAGACCACAAATGCATCTGGGCTCTGACACATTTTTAGGGGTAAAGGGTAGGACTCCAGTCTTGTTGCCAGCCATCTTCCGGTCAATATGGAACGCTGCTATCAACAGCCCGAGACCTGGCTCCTGTCTCTGATGGCACTTGGCACAGCTCCTCAGGTCAAAGCCACAGGGAATTTAGATTATCATCGTTTCACTTCAAACGTGGTCCATGCCTTAGTGAAGGTCACCATAGGCTACTCAGGCCCTCATGCTCAACCTGGGAGTCATCCTTTGGCATGAGGCCTCTCTCTCAGCGGCTCCATCAGTGACCACAGCTTATGCCACCCCACAGCAGAGGAGCCCTGTGTACACCATGATCTCGGTGGTGGCAAGAACCATGTCGTATCCACCTATGCATCCCAGAGCCTGTGTGTAGTGCTTAATCCGAAAGTATCTATGCAGCAGTGGACAATTATCATTTTTTTGGCTAGTCATCATCCAAAATATCTTCCTATTTTGGGGGCACTCCTGGTTGTGTGAGTCTTGGTGGGACACGGCATTACCTTCCACTAAGGAAGCCAACGGGGGAAAGACATTTCCTTTCCTAGGCAGCCTGGGCCTGAGCAAGTGACCTCAACTTTTGAGTCATATCCCACCCCCACCTGACACTGAGGCTCTTGAGAGAGTGGAGCAAAGCCACAGACGAGTGGGGAATTATTAACTATTAAATACAAGGGCAGTACACTGTTTCTGTTGTCGCCTTCCCACGGCTACTTCCTGTTTTGAAGCCAAGTTCTCCTGCCTTCCTGTTGATTCTTATAAGCTATCAGATTTAATTCCAGTATATTCTCCTTCTGCTTAAGTTAAGCAGAGCAAATTTCTGCGGTTTGATCCAGAAACTCTGCCTGGTAGAGCTTTCAATAAATATTTGTTGTATATGGGAAGGGTGAGAATGTCCTCTCAGCTGATAGGATCAGACATGAGTCTGGACACCTGACCCTGCCCTCCTGTGGATTGTTATGCACACACTGCCGTTCTTCCAAGGGAAGATCCCTCCGTACAGGTCTGTCTGCCTCCCTCCCACAAGGGCTCAGATGCCATCTTTCAGTGCACTCTGCTCTTTAAGCCCCAGGTCTAATCAGCTTCAGGTAGAGTGAAGCTGAGCACAGGACTAAGGCTGAAAATCAGGCTTCCCTGGAGAGGCTTCAGATACTCCCCAGGGTGAGACAACAGCGTTGTCAGCCCCTGGGGCAGCAGCCACTCTGGAGGGGCTCAGAGGACACCCCACAATGAAGATGGATAGAAGGACAATTTATTACTGTTATGAACAATTTCAGACTCTTTGGAGTCTGGTAGGGCAGCCAGCATTTCTCTGTGGATGACACAGTGCATAGACTCACATTCAGAACATTCACAAGTGACCTCCCTCAACCTTTTTGGCACCAGGGACCAGTTTTATGAAAGAATTTTTCCACGGACCGGGGGTGGGGTATGGTTTCGGGATGATTCACGCACATTACATTTATTTTTTATTTATTTATTTTTTTGGAGACAGAGTCTCACTTTATTGCCCAGGCTAGAGTGCGTGCCATGGCGTCAGCCTAGCTCACAGCAACCTCAAACTCTTGGGCTCAAGCAATCCTGCTGCCTCAGCCTCCCAAGTAGCTGGGACTACAGGCATGTGCCACCATGCCCGGCTAATTTTTTCTATATATATTAGTTGGCCAATTAATTTCTTTCTATTTATAGTAGAGATGGGGTCTCGCTCTTGCTCAGGCTGGTCTCGAACTCCTGAGCTCAAACGATCCGCCCACCTCGGCCTCCCAGAGAGCTAGTTACAGGCGTGAGCCACCGCGCCCGGCCACATTACATTTATTGTGCCCTTTATTTCTATTATTATTATTACATTGTAATATAATTATACATCTCACCATAATGCAGAATCAGTGGGAACCCTGCGCTTGTTTTCCTGCAACTAGATGGTCCTATCTGGGCGTGATGGGAGACAGTGACATCCGAAGTGTGTTGCTTAGTCCAGTCTACTTTGTAATCTTGTTCGGATGCTGTCATTGCAGAAAACCCTGCTTCACAAAGACAGGATGTTGGAAATGAAGCAGGCTTTTTAGTGCTTTTGTGGAACCCTCAGGATACTCCACTTTGACTCTCATCCACAATGTATAGAGATTTGAAGTCAACTCAAACATACTTTCAGGCCACTGTCATTTGTGATCTCAAGCAGTTGATGCTCTTTTAGCATGGACAAAGTCGATTCACCTGGCTTATTCACAGCTGAGTCGCAGATCCATTCCTTCCCAGTTCAGGGGTCTTCTGTGGTTGGAAAGTAATGCTCAATCTCTTTTGAAAGCTGAGACAGGTGGTCATGCACCAGCCGGGAGAAAGAAGGCTCTGGCTCAATCTCTTTCAAAATCTCTGCTAATGTTTGAAACATGTCAAAAATCCCAGTGTTCACTTGTCACTCCATAATTCCAGTTTGGCTTTGAATACAGCCACTTTATCTGCTGACTTGAACACCGCTGTCTTTCTCCCCTGAAGTGACAGATTGAGTTTGCTAAGCAGGTTGAATACATCACACAAGTAAGCGAGTTTTGCCACCCATTCTGTGTTACTCAAGTATGCAGCCAGTGGTGACCGTTTTTCTAGAAGAAATCTCTGGAGCGGTGCTCATAACTCAAAAACTCTGGTCAGTGATCTATCTTTAGAAAGCCATCTCACTTCTGTGTATCAGAGAAGACAAGACGTTTGTGCTCTGCATCCATCTCCTCACAGAGCTGAGCAAACAGATCTGAGTTAAGGGGATGTGCTTTAACATGGCTGATAATTTTAAGCACATTCTGCAAAATGTTTAATTCAGGTGATGTTTTTTGGTCAGCATTTCTCTATGGATGACACAGTGCATAGCGACGCATTCAGAAGCGCCCTCCTTGATCCAAGTAGTGAAACAAGAAAGTCAACCACTCATGGCAGCCCCTCAGTCCATGCATATACTGACACAAAATGACCGATTCAGTTTTCCAGATATGTCATCATTCAAAGACTTGAATAGTTCTGCAGCTGTGGTGTTGGTTGGCAACACAAGTGCACATAACATATCCTTGTGCACATCCTCCTGAAAAATATGTCACACAAAGACAAGCATTGTTGCCTTGTTGTCAACATTGTCAACCTGGATTGTGTACCATGGTGACTCATTAACCCCTCTCTAACAATTGTGCCTCAATATCCTTTGCTGTTTCACCAATTCATCTAGTTACTGTGCTAGCCGAAAGAGGAACATGTGCCACCTTTTGAACTGCAGCCTCTCTTAAAAGTTCACGTCTAGTGTTCTTAGCAACAGGCAGGATCAACTTACCCATACCAAACGGTTTCTTAGCTTAAGCAATGTGGTTAGCCACTAAGTGTGATGCTCTCAGTGCAGACACATTTGATGAAGTGGTGGCCTTCAGTAATTGCTTCTGTTTTGTGTTCACATTTTTTTTCTTTTGAAAAACTCCAGAGGCTTGTCTTTTAATGCAGGGTGCTTGGTCTCCATGTGGCAAAGCAGTTTTGAAAATATTGTTTAATTCAGGTGACATTTTTGGGCTAGGCAGCATTTCTCTGTGGATGACACGGTGCTGTGTGGCCCAGTTCCTAACAGGCCACAGACCTGGACCCTTACTGGTACCATGCAGCCTGGGGGTTAGGGCCGCAGTGGTAGGGAACGTCAGGGCCCAGTGATCTGTGTGAGAACAGCCCAAAACATCAGCGTTCCCAGTAGGGACAGCTGGGTGAGCAGGGTCAGAAGCCTGAGGGAAGCACAGGCTGGAACACGCACAGAGCAGCTACATGGACACGCACCTAGCCCTGAGGCAGACAAGGCACCAGGCAAGAAGCCCAGCCTCACCCTATTTACCAGTAGGTTCTGCAGCTGGGCAGGCCAGAACTCAAGAGCCAAAAGACACCTGGCAGAGACAGCAAGACTTTCACAGGCCAAATGAGCCCTGACATGGCCCTGGGCCAGCTCTGGGCCAGTCAGGTGTTCTGCCAGCTCAGTAAGGGACAGGTAAAATTATATGCTAGGCAAGAAAAGCCAGTATTTCATATGCTCCAGATCAAACTCCAGAAGAACTATTTACTTTGGCCTGGAAAACCTGGTCAAGCTAGAGCCCACCAGCCACGTGTCGTAGGAGAGGTGACAAGGGATTTACCCTCTGAGCCACACATACTTTTCATAAAAAGCAGGTATAAACATTACTAATCCCTGCCACCAAGTTGTAACGATCAAACAAAATAACCCCAAGGGCCCAGCACAGGTCCTGGCATATGGCTGTAAACTCCACTCTCCTCTCCTGCCCTCGAGTCAGGACCTAATTGCTGACATCTGTCATGAGAAGTCCCAGACACAGGAAGCATGTGCCACTGCCCTCTTGTATCCCACGTTCAGTTCTGCTACTGCAACAGGGGCGAGAGGGAAACCAGAGGGAAGGAGGCTGGATGGTCACAGGCTCACAGCTTCCCGTCACTGGATAATGGGAACCCACCTAGAACCCATAAGGGTGTCCCATTTTCAAGTCACGCTTCAGGAAGATCAATCCAAATCATGTGAGGGTGGATAGGCTGGGGGAAGGCAGATAAATTGGGAAGTGGTGACCGCAGCCAGGGTGTGAAGGGCTATGGGTCTGAAATAGCACAGGGACTTAGGAGGATGGAGGAGAGGGAATATTGCAAGACATGCCAGAGGAGTCACCCAGATTTGATTAGTGAAATCAAATCTCCATTCTCCCTGTCCTGCTCTCCCGTGTTGTCATGCCCCTTCTGGAGTAACTGGCATGCACGCTCTAGTTGAGCATGAAGGATCCAAACAACAGAACTGGGACTGTGTTTCTCACCGAGCCTCCTACAACGTGGGTTATTGGCTTAAAAATCAAGGTGAGGGGCCTCCCAGATTACTAGTTCTCACATTCTACAGAATAATCACCAAAGACCCTCACTGCTTCCTTGCATCTGTGTTGTGCTCACCACAAGTGAGGGGTGGGCCACGTGGGCTGTGGGGCATGGGGGAGGGGACAGTTCCTCGCCACAGGCAGGAGGAGCACAACATGGTAAGAGGGACTTGTGTTCTCAAGGCACGATAATGGGTGCAGACTGGTCATCAGGTCTGGCTATGGATTTTGTCTCAAACAGATAATTATAAGTCAAATTAAACCTCTTCTACTTAAAAATTTGGGGAGGCTTCTGCAAGGCCGGTGCTGCTCCCCACCTCTGACCAAGTTTCCAGGAGAGAAAAGAGCCCCCTCAAGTAGGGTGGGAGTGGTCTCAGAGGCTGGGTCACCCATCAGACGAGGTTTGAGCCTGGTCCAGAAGCTGTCAGAACCTTGGTCACACCTAACCTCGTCTAGGCCCTGCCCCCAAAAGGCTCCAGAGATGGCTCTGAGTGCCCTCATGACGCTGTGAGGTCCTGGAGTGCAAGGGCCCCCACACGTCTCCCTCTGTGCCTCTCAGGGTCTAGTGCAGTGCCAGGCACATAGTGGGTGTCAGCATGAGGCACGTCATGCCTGCTGTGATGGCTGCAATTTCCACAGTCATTCTGGAACTCAATCTGCATCCCCCCACTGCCTCGGGACGGCAGTGTTACTACCATGGGGCAGTTTTGGTGGGTGCAGTGTGGCTGAGAGGTTTTCTGCTTTGAGCATTTGGGAAGAAATGACCTATAGGAGAAGCCTAATTCTCTACCCCACATGGAACGTGGGTGTGACCATCTGCTTGATGAACTATCTGAAAGGGAATCCATAGGAATTGGTCTAAACCAGTTATCAGCTGAACTTCTACGGAAAATTCACTGGTGGAGATGGCTTCCTAAATAGTTCCAACGCCAGACTCTTAGCAACTTCTACTTTGCTTCTGTTTCTGAATGAAATAATGCCGTCTGCTGACTTCCTAGTTTTCTAATTCTGAGAAGCAAAACACAAAAACAACAACAACAAAATCCAAACAAAACACTAGTCAATATTAAAGAGCTGATAAGCAGAAGCATCCCACAGAAATTTAAATAGGCTTAAAAATAAATAAGGTTTTTATTAATCCAAAGAACTTTTAGATCCAACTTTCTCTTGCATTTTATTCTTCCAGTATGGAAGATCTGTCCCTAAGCCTGAATCTCTCCCTGGCCAATGACCACTTGAGGACCTGAGGTTTTAGGCAGGAGAATATCTTTGGCTGCTCAAGGTCACTCCCCAGGTGGTTCAGCTAGGAGCAAACCACAACTTTAAACAGTGTCTTTCTGTCCTTGTTATCTGGTTACAGCAAAAAGAGCACATTGATGGCTGTATGTGAGTATCTCAATATTTTCCAAGAAAATAGTATTAGGAACACTAATAGGATGATACAAAAAAGACAGCAGTTTCTTTCTATAAAGGCATTTTAAATGTAAGAAATACTGACTGAGTGATAGCTAGGCTTCAATTCTATCTTATAGAAATCTCATGCAGCAGGAAGGGATGAAAAGCTTTGCACAAAGAAGGGAAGGCATAGGGTTTAGGTGCTACTTATCTGGTGTTCCTCCAGCCCCTACCCTACTCCCAAGGAGGACGGAACCTCTACACATGACCACAGTCAAAAGGAAGGGCCTTTATTTATCTCCTAGGATAGGTTTTAGAAGCTCCTAGGTTGGGGCTGCTCCTAAGTCCTTTAAAATTTTTCAGATCAGAATATAAATGTCCTCCAATGTTCTCAAGAGAGATGAAATCATGATCCAACAGGAAAGTAACAGTGAGGGTAGCAGTAAGTTCTTCCAAAGCTGAAAAGCAGGCTGACAGAGGCGATAGCACTTAAAAATAGTTCTGTAAAGATCAATTGTTCTGTGGTTTGCAAACTTCCTTGCCCAGAAGCTGCTGGAAAAACAGCCTGAGAGCTGTGGCACTTTAAACTGTCAGAATCCACCAGTCAGACTAACTTCTGGCCCTGTAGAAGGCAGTGTGTCACTGGAGGAAATCAAGGACCAGCTATTCTTATCCCTGCCAATTTTACTTTGGCCCAAAATGCAGGACTGGTTTCTTTTCTTGAAGACATCCAGCTTACCTCAGCTTCAGGTCACAGTTGCCTGAAGATGCGATGGGGAGAGGCGCTTCCCAATTAGAGGCGGGAGAGAAATGCACAAGGGTCCCAAGAGTGCCGAGGAATACATGCACACCCCCGCGCTGACTGGAGACGGGGGTGCTCACCTGACTGTGGAGTTGCTGCAGCTCTTCTAGGCTTTGCCTCAGTTTACCCCTCTCTCCCTCCATGAGCTCCCTTAGTGCTCTCGAGTCCTCACTGGTCTGCCTTATCTGTTCTTCTAATGAGTCATCGTCAAGTCTCCGGGAGCTCTGACAGCAAGAGAGAGAGAGACAGCCAGAGATGGTGAGGGTGGACAGAGACAGGGGAGAGACCGTTAGTGGGGGAGAAGGGAGAGATGGTGAGACAGAGACAGACAGAAGGGGTGATGGGGGAGGGAGAGGGGGAAGGAGAGGAGAGACAAGTGGGGAAGAAAGAAAGGCTAAGGAAGACAATCCTCTTGCTCAGTTTCTGCACATAATAGCTAGATGTTCATTTTTGTTTCAGGGTTCAGGGGAAGGAAGCCGTGTGGTGCGAACAGCACACCACACTCTGACAGTGCCCTTCCCCACGGTCACCTGGCCTTCTCTACAACACATCCCACAGATCAACACAGCGAGGTCAGATGGAAGCAGCACCGTTCATCTTACTTCATCCAGCACAGGTAGGAAGATACATCTACTCTGTGGGAGGATGAAACATGAAAACAAATAACAGCCTGAGAGCTGGGAGTGCGAGTGGAGGGAAGGCAGGGAGAAATCTGCAGTGACGCTGGGAGATGGCCGGTCTGCCTAGGACGCCCACGGAACATCCCTGTCCTCCACAGGTGGGCCACACCTGCAATTCTAAAGGGCCTTGGAGTTGGATCTTCCCAACTGTCTATGCTTACTTATTAACTTTAGATCTTTTAAGTTTACCTACTCATAGCTAACCCCAGCAATAGGATCGAAGGGCGACAGAATAGTAACTTGCAGTTTTTACCTAGATACAAACTTCTACATTCCAAGTTTCCAAGGAAAGCCCTTAAACTTGAGGCCAACATTGTCTGTACATCACGTCTGGACAAAAAGCTCCAGGTGTACTGGGTGTCTGCAGGAAGCCGACTTTGGAGCCTTCCCTTCCCTGACGCTCAGTCCCTCTGCTTGAGTGCCAGGAGTCAGTGCTCTCAAACAGTAAGGGCTCAGGAGACATTCTTGCAGATATTTTATAGGGTTCCACGGTTAACCTCACCTTCCGCACTAGCTTCCAATCTCCCACTAGCCAGAGCCCGTGGGGTCAGGACCTTCCCAGACTGGCCTCTTACCGTGGGCTCCATGCCATCCACAATGCTCTGTACCAGTCTCTTGAGCTCGTTGAGGGCAGTGCGCAAGCTGCCGGCTGGCACATCCTTGGCGGATGAAGTTTCTGAAGATTCGTCCATTGAGGAGTCCGTGGAAACAGCGGAGTCAGCACTGTCGTTCCCTCGAAGGTGTGAGCAGAGATAGCGAACCTGGCAGTAGGCTTCCCAGAGCTGCAGTCTCAGCTGTTCCACAGAGAATTATTCTTGATTATGGACTCTAAAGAAGACTGCCACCTGGCCATCTTCTAGTGCCTTAACCCAAAATGCTGACACACGAGACATCAGTTCTAGGAGACACTTCTAGTGCTCTGTTTATTTAGATTGTCTGTTCCAAGAAATAATGGTATCTATTTTGGGTCCAGCCCATCTACACAGACGCCCAGTTCTTATGTCCCTGCTCTCTAGCTTTTCCTATTTGCCACAGAAAGTGCTTCTTTATATAATTATCAATAACTTTGGTGGGAGTCAGGGAATGGTCAGGGGGAGTAAGTGGTTCTGGGTATTACGAAAAGTGGGTAGAGCAGCCATTTAGGTGGAAAGAATGGATTGTGAATATTCTAGAACACTGCCAAAAAGCATTTCCTAAGAGGCACTGGGGAGACAGTGAGTGGGACTTGGCTCTACATCAGATACCTCTGTCCGCTGGCAGTTCTGCTCAATGCCTTGATGGACAAGGTGGGTGGAAAATGGAGGGCCAGGGACATGCCTCGGTCAGGGCCTGCTTCATGACACTCTAGCCAGCAGGCCAAGGAACTGGCATGGCCACAGAGCCACAGTCCCCGCCAGGCTGGCAGCTGAGTGCTAGGGAGGATAATGGGTCCTGTGCACCCCCAGGCAGCCGTGCCTGCTGGGTGACAGGGAGGTCAGCACCTGTTCTCTCTCTTGCTCCAGCTCCTCGGCCTCCATGCTCTGCTCGATCTCTGACAGGAGGGATGTGCTGGTGGCGGCAGAGCTCTGCAGACTCCTCTCCTCCGTGAGTTCTTCCACCTTCACCTGCAGTTGTCGGCAGGAGAGACGCACCTCCTGCAGCTCCAGCTGGCTTTGGTGCAGCTTTCAAAGAGAGACCAAATGATAGTGAGGCTTGCCAAAAAACCAAAACCAAGACAAACTGACCCCGAACCTGATCACACTTCTAGATCCAACCATCAGTGTACAGAAAAATATGGAGGAGAGAGGAGCATTTTAGACGACATCGGGGGATGCAATCAGTGAAATCCAGATCTGGGAGACTCTGCAGGACGAATGCCTCTATTTCTCCCACAGACAAATTTCAAGAGGGAAAAAAAAAAGATAAAAGAGGCACATAGAGATTAAAAAAGACTTAAGGCCGGGCACGGTGGCTCACACCTGTAATCCTAGCGCTCTGGGAGGCCGAGGCGGGCAGACTGCTCGAGGTCAGGAGTTCAAGATCAGCCTGAGCAAGAGCGAGACCCCGTCTCTACTATAAATAGAAGGAAATTAATTGGCCAACTAATATATATAGAAAAAATTAGCCGGGCATGGTGGCGCATGCCTGTAGTCCCAGCTACTCGGGAGGCTGAGGCAGCAGGATCGCTTGAGCCCAGGAGTTTGAGGTTGCTGTGAGCGAGGCTGACGCCACGGCACTCACTCTAGCCTGGGCAACAAAGTGAGACTCTGTCTCAAAAAAAAAAAAAAAGACTTAAGAAATATATCAACCAACTGCAATGTACAGGCCTATCTTAATGTGTATATTGACAAAGGATGTGAAAAAAATTATGACATAAGACAACTGAAAATTCGAACACTCATTGAGTATTTGATGACATTAAAGAAATATTGCTAAATTTTTCAGGTGTAGACTACTAGGTGGCAGGGTGCCATGGCTCATGCCTGTGGTCTGAGCTCCACAGGAGGCTGAGGCAGGAGGATCGCTTGAACCTGTGAGTTGGAGGTGCAGTGAGCTATGATCACATCATTGCACTCTAGCCTGGTGACAGAGTGAGACACTGTCTAACATATCATACTATGGTTATATTTTTTAAGGTTCTTGTCTTTTAGAGGTAGTACTTTTATTTATAGGTAAACTTATTAAAATTCTCAGATTTATTCCAAAATCATATTAATATGTGAGAAGAAGAAATGGATGTTATGAAAATGGGGCAGGATTGGTGGGCAATGGGGCATAGGGGGTTTTGTCACACTATTTTACTGTTGGGTCTGTTTGAAACCCTCCATAATAAAAAATTACACACGCAGGCAACACAAAGTGAGATACCATTACACTCTCACCAAGATGGCTAACACAAATAAATAACTAAAAAAAAATTATACCAAGTGTTGATAAGATGTGGAACAACTAGAACTCGTACTGCTGGCAGAAGTGGAAAAATGTACAAACACTTTGGAAAACTATTTGGTAGTCTCTAATAAAGTTAAATATACACTTATCCTATTATCCAGCAATTTCATGCTTAGGTATAGATCCAACAAAACTGACCCCTGAACAAAAGACATACATAGGATGTTCCTAATAGCCACAAATGGGAAACAATCCAAATGCCAAGAAAAATAGAACAGATAAATAAACTGTGGTACATTCCCATGTTGGAATACTAATGAAAAAAGAATATACTGCTACTACATGCCACAACATGGATGAATTTCATAGACACAATGTAGAGCAAAAGCCAGACACAAAAGGGATATAATGGCCGGGTGCGGTGGCTCAAGCCTGTAATCCTAGCTCTCTGGGAGGCCGAGGTGGGTGGATCGTTTGAGCTCAGGAGTTTGAGACCAGCCTGAGCAAGAGCGAGACCCCATCTCTACTATAAATAGAAAGAAATTAATTGGCCAACTAAAATATATATAGAAAAAAAAAAAAATTAGCCGGGCATGGTGGCACATGCCTGTAGTCCCAGCTACTTGGGAGGCTGAGGCAGCAGGATTGCTTGAGCCCAGGAGTGTGAGGTTGCTGTGAGCTAGGCTGATGCCACGGCACTCACTCTAGCCTGGGCAATAAAGTGAAACTCTGTCTCAAAAAAAAAAAAAATAAATAAATAAATAAATAAATAAATAAAAGGGATATAATGTATGTTTCTATTTATAAAAAGTTCCCAAACTTCATTGAGATAGAAAAAAGTTGGAATAGAGGTTTGCTTTTGAGGATGTGGCAGGGTATTCCCCGTGGGGTGCTGCCCCTGTATCTTGGTCTGTATCTTGATTTCATAGGTGTATGCATTTGTAAAAATTCATGGGCTGTCCACTTAAGATTTGTGTGCTTTGCTATATGTGTATTATTATTTTCACGAAAAAAATTAAGGGGAAAAAGGGTATCTTGGAAAGGAGCTGGGAGTGGAATTCGGGTAGTAATACCAAGTGTTTCCCCACCCACCTAAACATTTAAAGGAAAGGTCCTATGTCTAGCGCCTTGTGTCCCACATCAAGTAGCTGAGCCAGTGAAAAGTGACTTTCCCAAAACCCTTGGGAAGCAGAACTGGACTCATGACTCCCAGTCCAGGACCCTTTCCACTCTCCACACACCTTATTTGTCTCAGATGAAATGTCAACCTATTTTAAAGATCTCTGAACAGGAAGTCCCACAGTTAAAGTTCTCACTCTCAGTTACAGAAATGTACATATTTTTTGCCATGTCTAATCTAAGTCCTTCATCCCGTGTGTTGTTTGTTCTTTCTCAGTCCTTTCCAAACACTGGAAAGAGCTAATTACTTGGAGACATTCCTTTTCAATAGTTTCTCAAATAGCCTCTATTCTGCAAGCCAAATATTATATACCCTTTAGATTTTTCCTATAGACTCTCTCTCTTGATTTTTAGTGATCTCAGAGATTTTCATATAAGCCTCCATTTTTAGAGCTGGCAGGGCCACAGAGATCAGTGAGTCCAACCATCTCAGGATAAAACTGAGAGGAAGGGAGTGATGCCTGTGGTAGAGAAGAGATAGCAATGAAGGGATCACAACTTGTGGGCAGGGCTCCTTCCCTCTATTTCACCCCCGTCCACATTATCTACAGCCCCTTCCATGTGGAGTCCACAATAGTGCAGCACTCTCTGGGAAGGTTACTACTGCCAAATATAAGGGGATGACCCAAGCATGACTGCTAGATGCTATCCTCTTATCTGTGCACCCCATCACTAATTTGCTTGTAACACAGCAGACTCTAATTGCAGAACTGCCATTAGTTTGCTAGCCGCTAGGCACATGGCCACATGCCACATGCACAGGACGTTATTTCCTACTTTTCGTGTTTGTGTACTGTACCCTCCCACCCTTTGAAAGACTTCTCGGGGGCAGGTACGGGAAGAACTTCCTGGGATTTAAATTTAACTAAGTTATTCTTTTATAAAATATTATTTGTGGAGTCACTTCCATTACATGAAAAGGAGAATGGACACTGCACTGGTCTTTTCCAGACTCCTGGCCAAGTCAGCTTGTGGCTCCTGCAGAGAGGCAGGCTGTGGGGTGGCTGGCAGCAGCTCAGAGCTCTACAGTTCTCAGGAAGGAAGTGAGCTGCCTTGCAGAGCCTACAGCCAATCCTTTAGGTGCCCTGGGAGCCTCACTTTCACCGTGCAGTACCAGGAAATCCTTGGCTAATGGTTCCAGTAATCTGGAACAGCCCTAAGTAGGAAGGGTTTGGAGCCTGGTTGCTCAGAGAATAAAAAAGGAATTGGCAAGCCTGCTCTGCATGGTTCCCAGGGATCAGCAATACCTGTGGACCCAGTGGGAACTCCTCCAGGCCCAGTTTTAAGAAAACTCAGAAAGAAAAAAATCAGGGTTACAAAAAAAAAAAAAAAAAAAGACATTCCTAAGAAGCATTTGGGACAATTACAAACAGTATATTAAACTGACAAAATGCTTCACAATTATTTTCCAGACAACTCCACACACATCTCAGCAGGAGAAGTTCAGCACAGACCAGTACGAGTTCTTATGCACTGGACAAAATTAGTTCAATTACTCATGCACACTCAAAGGTGCTTAATTAATTATAACAGCAAGAGAACAAAGGAACAGGAGAGTCTCTATGCTCTGGTCAATAACTAATTCACCAACTGGAACTAGACACAGAAAAGCCAAACCAAACAAAGGAAGAGTATATGAAATGAAGAACCCTCTAAAATAACAAACATCATCCTTTACATAACAAAGACGACACTAAGCATATTTACATGTATGCATAAGGATGACACTAAATGCTTTGTGTCATGCAAACTTGTATAGCATACTAAGTTTAAGCTCACAATACTCATGTGAGCAGAAGCGGGGGTGCTCTCCTCATTTCAGGGATCTCAGGGAACTAAGACTGTGAGATGGTAAGTGATTTGCCTAATGGGACATGATCAGCGTCGGAGCAAGGTCTAGACTCCAGGTCACCTGCTTCCTGGGTCACCCCACAGTGAGTGAGGCCTGTGCTCTGCTGATGAAATCTTCCCACTTCCTGGGACTAGGCCTTGCACACATCTGTAAGATACACACCTGGGTCTGAAACAAGGCAGGTAAGTGACCCATAGAGGAACAAATCGATTTCCTTTACTGGGTATTAAGACTACAGCAAAATGCTTAATATATACCAGGTGCTCAATGAATAATAATTATCTCTATTCTCAGGCCTGAAAAAAAATCAGAGTGATGAGTGGTTTAAAAATCTATTTTTGACAGCAGGAATTTTTATTTCTATATCAATACAGACCATTTCAGGAACTTAAGGGCTTTCTGGAGGACACTGGTAATTAGTGGCAACCTAAGGGGTTTCACATGAACAGAAGGAACACAATTACAAATAGTTAGATGAGAATTCAGCCCATAAATGTAGATTTTCCAAATGAAAGAACTGCCTGACTCGCTGCACGTCCTCATGTCCTCACCAACAGCCTCTTGTTGGTGAAGAAGCCCAACTGGAAGACAGTGGACGTGCAGATGGGAGCATGGCACGAGGTGTGACCCAGGGCTCTTGCTCCCGAGGGTCGTGCAGCCTACGGTCCTGGTCAGGCACCAACAGTCCACCAGACCCAGATCTAACCCCCCCATCCCAGGTTCCCAATTCTTGATTTGAAATAAAGACTTTTCATTTGTGAATTCATGCTAGAATGAAAGTTTTTTTAGGCAAGGTCCATTTTTCTATTTCTCTGTACTTCTTTTCCTTCTCCTTGCCACACTCTATCTCAGCAACCCTGAGGAGAGCATCTGATGGGGTCATAAACGCTGGCCACACACTGACTTTCAGAAGCAAGTGATACACAAGAAGTTATCATCCAGAATGGGTAAAGCAGGTAGGAGGGTCTGGTCTCCATTCTACCAAGGACTTTGGGTAAATAGTTAATTTTTTTCTAAGCCTTAGCTTTATAATGAATGTGAAAGTACTCTGTCCCCTGCAGAGCAGCATACAAATGTTCACTGCTCTTATCATCAACCTTGAAAAATAAGCAAACTCCCTTCCATTTTGAAAACTGCTATGAAGCTTTAGCAAGCACCATTTTCTCCCATCCAAGTACTAACCAGGCCCAACCCTGCTTAGCTTCCGAGATCAGATGGGATAGACCATTTTCTATTCAACATTTACTGAGGCCCCACTATATGAAAAGTTACCAGCTGATGGTACCAAAAACATGGGAGAAAACCTGTTAATTTTCCCTCAAAGAGGTTCATCACTCAGATTTCAGCTTAGCTGATGGTCTCGGTGACAAGTGATCTTAGCCTAAGATGCAGTTTCCCTGTCCTACACCCCAGGGCTTTCATATCGCCTCCCTATGAGCCCAGTGTGATCTTCTGCAGCCTGGTCTTTGGGCAGGGACCCACTTGGTGCTCAAGCATACCTAGCCAACCACTTCTGCACAAATGTCACTGCTGCCATCTAACACACTCCTGTCATGCTCAGAGGATGCCCAGAGGGAAGTGGTGTACTCCTAGTCTCTGTCCCCAGATGCTCCTAGGCCAGACGAGCAAAGCATCTTGGTAGCAGATGCTGCACTCTATTTTGGTGGTGCTGGTGGTGGTGGTGGGGCTGTTGTGATTATCTTTTTGTTTTGGGAGTTTTTTCTTGTCAAGTGTGAGCTGGGACCTGGTGGCAGTTCCCAAATAAAAGACAAATATGGCCATGAAACAATTTCCTTCAAGAAGGAAAAAAAAAGACTAATGAGGCTTACAAAGGGGTCAGCCTGTGCTTTTTCTGGCAACTGGCAGAAGCAGGATGCAAGTCTTGCTGTGTTCAATGGGCAGCTTCTCGGTTTCTGCTTTGTGCCAGCCAACTAAATCCATCGGCCCAGGAAAGCAGCAGCAGAGAGCATTGAGAGCCGAGTACAGAGTTACAGGTTCCCTCTGAAATCTTCTAGCAGATTTGATAAATGCCAGGAGGCCAGAATGACAACCCCAGTGTTCCAGCCATGTTAATAGCCCAGAAAGAACTCTGTGAAATGGCTCCAAGGGCCAGTGGCTCAGAACACACTGGAAGAATGACCTGTGGGTAGCAATGCATTTCCTCTAGGTAGAGCCAGAAGGGCCAAGTGACTGACTGCCCAAAGGAATTACAACAGGGCCCACATGGGACCTCAGTGCCACCCACTCCCCACAGACCCCAGCGGTGACGCCGGCCTCCTAGCCCTTTCTTTCTGGCTAAGTTGCTCCTTTTGTCTGGCCCTAGTCCTGCAGGACAGCTTCTCTGGCCCAGTACCTGTAGGTCTTTGTCATGGCCCTGCCTCTCCAGGATCAGCACCCGGTCCTGCAGCTCCTCCACGGTCCCTTGGAGCAGGTCATTTTCCTCTAAGGTGGCACTGAGACGATGTTCCAGCTCCCGTTTCCGATCTGACAGCATCTTGATCTGAAAGGGTGGAGATCCACAGGGGTGGTGTGGAGTTACACCCAGGCTGATGAGTGGGAAGGAGGGGCTGGCCCCAAAACACGAAGGCATGGTCAGTGCTGTGCCCAGGGACTTGGGCCCCCACCTCTAAGACAGAACGGCTGTGAAATCCTAAGCTGAAGAGAAAACCCCTCCCCTCTAGAAGCCTGTCTGGGAAGGGGTAGGAGTTGAGCTTTGAGGAGGCTGGAATGTGGGATGCCAGGCAGAAGGAGGGAAGGCTAGGCCTGGAAATTCCAGAGATAAGACAGAAAAGGGCCCCACCTTGCCTGCCCTCAGCTTTACCTCAACCCTACAATTTGCGGGAGAAATGGAATCTAACCTGCCGCACTGCTTTTCCTTCTCCAGTCGTGACAGGAGAAAACGCCCAAGAAATCCTTTGGAGCTGCAGTATTTCCAGAGTCTAGGGCTCTCCTCTGCCCTTCCCCCACTGCCAGCCCCTCTGGCACTAGAGGTCACAGCTCAGAGCTGGTGCCCCGAGTTAACAAAAGGGCTAGCAGGGCACAGAAAGCAAAGTGGTGCCTGCATCAGCCTGTGTCCCCGGAAGGAGCAAGACGAGGATACAAGTGAACACCGACTTGACTCAAGCTTTTACCTGAGCAAACAATTCGAGAATAGAGGCAAATTTTCCCTTTTATCCAACAGACTGACATATTTGTACATTGAGTACCTAGTCAGTCTCAAGACCCATGAATCTTCTTTTAGGAAGATCTAATGGCTTCAGCGAAAAAACAGAGGAAAAGAGGAAAGAGATGTCCACTCTTCTCTGGCCACAAGGTTTGCAGGGTGAGGAGCTGAGCCAGTCTCCCCAAGGCCAGGGACGCTTTGCCCAAGGAACACTGCCCAGCTCAGGGGCTCCAGAGAGCCTTCCAAGTCTTCCCAATTGGTACTGGCTTTGGGGGGAACTTCTGGAGCCTTGCAGGTACTCCTATTCATCAGTTCCCTGCTGGACTGATTTCTCAACCAGCTTCTTGCTTGTGAATATTTTCTTGACATGGTTAAGATGTTCTCCAGGCTCTCTATTCTACCTTGGACACAATTCCTTTAGGCTCTTTTCTTGGGTAAGTTTTGGGGATCAACCTCAGCACTTTTCCAGGGTAGATTTTGAAATGACTATCTAACTTGCTTCAGGTCCTCTGAGAGCCACCTTTCCCTTTGCTTTCTGGCTGTTCTCCCTCTGCACACTAGAACTCTGCTCACAGGGCATAGATCTTCTTTGGCCACCAATCAATCAGATAGGATGCCGTCCTGAGCAAATGAAGTGCGTGGCCTTTGTCCAGACAGATCAGGTATCTGGCCAGACAAAGAAATACTGTCTCTCAGGTGTGCTCCTGGGTAAGGGACCAATAGAAGCAAGCCCATTTTGTGAATGGGCCCACTATTTCCTGCACTGAAGCAAAGTTACTCATGTGAAGAGAATTCTTACTCCAGTTGATTTTCATTTAAATACTCTCTGACCTGTAAATTTTCCTTCCCATGAATCATCTTTGTTTCCCAAGTTTCAGTCAGTGAAATAATGAGGTAATATGATTCTGATATACAACTGATCCTTAAAAAAACTAAAGAGGGATCAGTCAGAGCTGTAAGAAGTAACTTATTTGAAATGATTAATTTCACAGCTTGGCTTTTAAAAGTGGCAGTGTTTACAGATGAAGCAAGGAGTCCAGCATGAGGCCGCACCACCCCACCCTACACACCCTGAAACTTGTGACCAAATCAGGCAGTAAACATCCCTGGAAATGACCCTGTCCATGAGCATCTAGAAAAAGTGACTAGGTGGGGGTAAGAGGAAGACAGGCACCTCAGTGGAGTCAGAGCCTGGGAGAGGTAGCTGAATGGCAAGTCATGCACACAAATGGTCACAGACAGGCATGCCAAACCCCACTGGAACAAACTCTACTTACTTCAAGAACCTGCTGCTCAATACCAGTAGGAATTCCAGGGGAAAGAAGGAAGGGAGGGAATGGGAAGCAGGAGAAAAAGAGAAGATATTGACAGACTTTAGGAAAAACATCCTCAGGTCATTTATGAAGCAGGGGAGCAGTCTGTCTGGGTTTCTCTGGCCTGACCATGATGGCTCATTCCTTAACCACAGTACAAGGTGCACACTCAGTCTGGCCTTAGACTGTTGGCTCAAACTTTGACTTAGCTGAAGGGCTGCTATTCATATACTTGGCTAAGGGGGCTTCAAGAGCAGATCAGGAGGAAGGCTTTTTGGGCTGGTGATAAGACCCTTGTCCTCTCCATACCTTCTGCAACTAGATTCTCTCTCACAGGATTGTTCCACCAGTGCTACTTGGTTTTTCCCCCTGGCCGGCCCACTCATGGCCTAGACCCTGGCTGCCATGTTTTGGCCTCTCCTGTGCGTTCAATAACATTATTACATTCCAGGTACCACACAAGGTGCCTTTCATATATTTACCCGTCCAATCCTTACAAAAATCTATGAAGTGGAAACTTCTGTTTCTCCCATTTTACAGATGAGGATAATAGCAGACCCTATTAAGATGGACTGAACTGGACCTCAACGGAATGGAGAAAGAGAAGATGTTCTTCTCCACCTTCTATTTGGGATTGGGAAGGATTTCTGGGGAGAGATTAACATATTCAGGAAAATGTAGGCCATTCATGATTTCAACACACTTGGCAGTAACTCTTGAGCAACTTTATTTTTTCAGACAACAGGCTACCCAGAGGAACATGGATCAAGTGTTCCCCATTTAGTTTCCCACAGAAATGTCTTTCTTCAGAGATTTTAGTCCCTTTTATACAGAGCAGGTTTGTTTCCCAGTTCAGAGGGCTCCTTATCCAAAGACCCAGTGCAGTGCCTCCAGTGAGGAAAGCACTCCTCCGCCCTCCTGCACCGCCGCATGGGGAGGCTCACCTCAGCCTGAAGGCTCTCCAGCCTGATGATGTGCTGGTTGGTCGACGAGTTTTTCTCACGGAAGTCTTCTCTGAGGGCGTGGACCTGCATGGAGAGTTGTCTCTCAACTTCTGATGCCTGAAACAGAGGATACCTTCAGAGCCAATTCAGAGATTGTACAGACAAGGCTGGTTAACAGTTTGCCTTTCACTTATCATGCATCTCTTTGCGCTTTCCATTCTTTAAGGAGCAGTAGAGGAGATGCCGCCTTCCTACCCAGGATCCATTTGTTCTGTAGCACCAAAAAAAGACAAACCCCCATCCCCACCTCCACCATTAATGATGCTGTCTAGGTCCAAGACCACATTACTGACCAGAGGAAACAGGCCCAGCAAATAGTAAGCTCTCATATGTGACTTACCATCATTATTATTTGGCTATAGCAGAAGTTTAACAAATTTTTACAAGAAAGAATAAAACTGATATACCTACTGCCTTAGAAATTCCTTTATTTCTCCCATCAGTGTCCTCATCTGGGCACAGGCAAATCATCTGTCTACACTTCTCACTTCCATTCAACATGGGCACTATATGAAATTCCCTGTCATGTCTGTTAAGATTTTTGCTATTCATTCCTCAAGGACATTTTTGCAACTTTTAATTCTTTAGAGAGTGCTGGCTGAGGTGCTTATTTCCCACCCCAATCCATTGACTCTCCAACACTAAAACACAGCAAACATCAAAATGCCATTTGGCATTGCAGGAGAGTCATGGGAGAGCCATTTCACTTGGTAACACGTGAACTCTAACCCTCCCTCAGAGGGCCCACCCAGACCCCACTCAGGAGAGCCCTGGCCAATGCCCTGCAGAACAAGGAGCCATAGGACAAATTAAGCAACTGCCTCAGTGCTTTCTGGAGGCCAAATGGGGTCAGTAAGCTTTATGTGTTCTAGAGAGAGATCACTGTGTGCTGGACTGGTTAGGAAAGGCTCTCGGAGGAGGTGGGATGGTGATAATGTTGAAATGGTAGGCTAGCTGTTCAATGAGGCTCTCACAGTAATGGTTACACATTCAATAGTTCTTTTTATCTTCAAGTACTATATAATCAATTGTCCATCTTTTTGTTGTTTGTTTCCACAGATTCAACAAATGTTGCCTCACTGGACTACAGAGCCACTTAAGATTCTTAACCTATGGTTCTGTTTTTTAAACAATTACAAAACATAAAACAAAATAAAATCAAGCCACACTCTAGTTGATTTTCATTTAAATACCCTCTGACCTTTAAAATTTCCTTCCCACAAATTATTTTTGTTTCCCAAGTTTCATTCGTGAGGCAATGTGATTCTTTTTTTTTTTTTTATCATCATTATCATCAATATCATCATCTTGTCATGAAAAAGGTGCTTCCCTAGGAACAAAGATCCTGAGAATTCTGGAGCTCTGGGATCCGAGGGGGCTGAGTAAACTCACCCCACACTCCCAGTCCCCCAAATGATGTCAACTCTGCAAGAGCAATGACAAGATTTCTTCTTTTTTTGAATGTCTTATTTTTTATTTTTTATTTTTTTTGAGACAGAGTCTCACTTTATTGCCCAGTCTAGAGTGAGTGCCATGGCGTCAGCCTAGCTCACAGCAACCTCAAACTCCTGGGCTCAAGCAATCCTGCTGCCTCAGCCTCCCAAGTAGCTGGGACTACAGGCATGTGCCACCATGCCCGGCTAATTTTTTCTATATATATTAGTTGGCCAATTAATTTCTTTCCGTTTATAGTAGAGATGGGGTCTCGCTCTTGCTCAGGCTGGGCTAGAACTCCTGAGCTCAAACGATCCGCCCACCTGGGCCTCCCAGAGAGCTAGGATTACAGGCTTGAGCCACCGCGTCCGGCCTTATTTTATTTTTTTATCTCAGCATATTATGGGGGCACAAATGTTAAGGTTACGTATATTGCCCATGCCCCTCCTCCCCTCTCCCACCCGCCTGACACCCGATAAATGTTATTCCTATATGTCCACTTAAGTGTTGATCTGTTAATACCAATTTGCTGGTGAGTACATGCAGTGGTTGTTTTTCCATTCTTCAGATACATCACTTAGTAGAATGGGTTCCAGCTCTATCCAGGAAAATACAAGAGGTGCTGTATCACCATTGTTTCTTAAAGCTGAATAGTACTCCATGGTATATATATATATACCACATATTATTAATCCACTCATGTATTGATGGGCACCTGGGTTGTTTCCACACCTTTGTGACTGTGAACTGTGCTGCTATAAATATTCAAGTGCAGGTGTCGCATTTGTAGAGTGTCATTTGATCTTTTGGCAATGTGATTCTGATACACAACTGAACCTTCGGAAAAAAACTTAGAAGTTCAGCGCTACAAGAAGTGACTTATTTGAAATGAATACTTTCACAGCTTGGTTTTTAAAAGTAGCAGGGTTAATGGCTGAATCAAGGAGTCAGCATGAGGCTACCCTACCCTAGCCCACACACCCTGAAACTTGTGACCAAATCAGGCAGTAAATATTCCTGAGAATGTTTCCTCCATATTCTTTTCCTCTATATTCTAAATTTAATTTCAGACACCAGTAGCTTGTTTTAGACTTCTCCATTACTTAGAAACATGTTTGTCACTCACTCTTGTCTAAAAATCATACAAGTAATACTTACTGAGTGCTTACAATGTGCCAAGAACTGTGCTAAATGTTTCTAATACATTATCTCAATTGTTATCCCCAATTTACTAATGAAGGAATAGGCTGAGGAAAGTGAAGGAACTGGCTCAAGAACTAAGTGACAGCATCAGGATGATAAACTTTGGGCTGTTTTACCCTCAAATTATGTAATACTATGTGTTTTGAAATAGTTTTTCATATTTCTGTTGCTCACTACTGAAACCAAACTGTGTATGAGTCCAATTTAGCAAGGCTTTTTTCTTTCGTTTCTTCTTTTTTAATACTAAGCAATTTCATTTGAGACTTTTGAAATTTCTTCTAATGGAATACAGGGCCCATCTAGAAGTCATATGCTGCAGTTTCATTGCCTATACTATATTCAGTTGACTATTGGGGGTTTGAACATACTTAGATTTGCAAAGCACTGGGTAATTCAGGGAGCTGATCTTATTCCTAGCATCACCACTTTGACCTGAATCACAAGACAACAAAGCCACAGAAATGCACTGAGGGCTACAAATCTAGTCCAGCTGATATTAGAAATGCTCCTGTAGACTCTCTCTCCTCTCATAGCGATCTTCCTAGAAACAGAAATTTGTCTCTTCCTACCAGGAAGTTTGACTCCAGAGCCTGAGCTCTTAAGCACCAACTTTCAAATATTTGACTCCTCGGATATGCCCAGGGATGTACTTTTTTTTTTCCAAAGGCTTTTTAAACCTGTTTTTCTCATTTGAATTTCCAATAGCCCTAAGAAGCAAGAATCACTGGCCTCTCCTTGCAGACAAGGAGATAGAGGCTGAGAGTGGGTGGCACCCCACTGATCTTTGGCCACCACATCACCTTCCATTCAGGAGGTCCATCATTTGCCTATGATGGTGATAGAGGGGATGATCAGAGTTATAAACCTAACATTTGCAAGGAGCTAATGCACCTCTCAAAGTAAATTATCATCTTCTTTTTCAGAGATGGAATCTGGCTCAGATCTTTAGATTTGACTAACAGAATATTAGCTAATTCTGCACATAAATTAAATAATAACCTTTTAAGTTTATATACAGCTCTAATGTTCTAAATGCTTTCTGGAAGCTAAATGCTAAATCAGGAAACAAAAAACCAGCCTCAGTTCCATAATAAATTTCAGAGGTTCTTTGAAGCTCCCCAAGTAGCAGAGTTAGCCAGGGTTGGGGACTGCTGTGTTATAGGGCCCTGTCATACATATGGTCCACTTTGGGTTCTGCCCTGAAAATAGCCTGTTGAAGTGACGTGGCCAGCATCATTAAGGTAGTGGGTCAAGCTAAAAAATAGGGAGAAATACAGAAATATTTGGCAGCCAACTCTTTTTGTTTTTCTTTCAGGTGGCTCTTCACAGTTATTCAGTAGTCAGCAGACGCCCAGGAGCCATTCCTTTCTTGGAGAAATAAAGTTTCCTACTTCTAGGTTTGGGGCAGAGTCATGGCCCTGTTACCTTTTCTAGTGGTGGTGGTTGGGGATGAAATTAGGACAATTCATTCTTATAGTAGAAAATGACAGCCATGGGTCTTACAGTGTTACTTCTCAAAATGATGATTGTTGGCTATTGTGCCTGACTAAGCAGCTAACAACGGTTGTGGCAATAAATAACACCTGTACACAACTGTATTAACTCCCCTTAAAGGCAGAAAAAAAAAAGAAGAAAATTAATTTAAAAAAACAAAAAACAAATAAAACCTGTAGTCACAGGTGAATCTAAAACAGATGGCAAGAATTTCAGGTATTTGTTGTTTTCTTTTTAAACTCATTTTTCTCTATAATAAAAGAAATTTTAAAAACTAAAGAGAACTGAGGAATTAAAATGAAAGTTAAAAATCTCCATTTACCCTGTCATTAGTGCTATTCTCCAGAAGTAATCACTATTAGAGATCTTTCTTATTAGCCCTTCTAGAAATTTTTTATTCATACTACCGTGTCTAAAACGTTATCCAAAAACTTGCCTTTCTCTAGTGTGGCAGTCAGTGTGTTAAAGCTGAGAATACTGAGGGTAAGTCATGTCCCTACGGTCAGACTGCTGTTTCAAGGTTTTACTGCCGGACTTGGGATTCCCACCCAGATTGGCCACCTCTACAGTCTGCTCTTAGTCTCAACACCATAGTGCCCCTCTCCCTTTCCTCTGCCTCAGAATGATTATTAGAATGAAAGTGACATTAGGGCAACAACCTTGAGTTTATTCTAATTTAGGACACAAAGGGTGATTTTTAAAACATTGGTACTTTACTATGGTTGAAAACTGTGCTTTAGGACAACACTTTAAAAAGAAAATTATTTTAAAATTTAAATGTAACAAAGCGTCATCATGGAATATACTAGCATTTAATTTTTCCCCCAATCTTTCTACATATGTGTGTTTCTACACAATTAGTTATGATCATACTGTTCGTGTAGACTTTCTTTTTTCACTTAGCAATGTATCAAAAGTATTTCCATATTATTACTCTTCTTAATCATCACTTTATATGAATGTGTCATATTCCACCAGGTATTTCCTTTACCACTCCCTTATTGTTAGGCATCTGGGATTTCCCCATGTTTTGCAATTATAATGCACTGATGAAAACATGTCACTGGGGTGGTGGTGGTAGAACTAACCTGAGTAGAAGTGCACCGGACAACTCTGCTGTGTCAGAAAGGTAGATAAATACACTTTAGAAAAGAAAACCCACATCAGTTTGAACCCCAAATGGGTTTTTGGTTAGCCTTTGTTCAACTGGAAATTCCAAGTAACCAATGTGTGTATTTCCTGATTTTCAAGGTTTTACTGTTTAAAAACTTTCACATTTGATAATGGGTGCCATAAGCCTACTAGTCACATATTGCAGGATAAGGCTCCTCCTTTTTACTCTCTTATTTACAGTAATAAAAATGATAGGCATCTACTGGATGATCAACAAATGCAAAAAATGTTAAAATAGTCTTCTGTTCTCACTATGCTTGTGTGTTAATTCTCCCCAAAAGCCTTTCAAAAAATAAAGCTCATGTATCTGTCATGTATTTATATTTTCCTTAATGTTTGAAGACAATGAGATTTTCACTAACAGCTTTCCAAAGAAAAGGCTTCATCTCAGGTAATATGGTGGGCTAGGTTATTTGTAGTAGCCCTCCTACTGAAAAATGCTAATTAAAAAGAATAGACTTCTTACAAGTATCAAAAAGCTGACGAGATAGTGATAGAGCCATGGTAATGTTTCACATATGCTAATAATTCTGAGAGACAAAGAGGGAGAAAATAGAAATGTCAGTATATTCTCCATAAGTTTAAACTGCAATTCCAGAAAGGACAGAGTAAACGGGACAGAGGCAATATTTGACAGATAATGATGGCTGGTAATTTCCTAACCAATGAAAGACACCAATTCACAAATTCAAGAAGCCCAATGAACCTAAAACAGAATAAATAAAAAGAAATCCATACCTAAATATATCATAAAGAAACTGCATAACACCAAAGACTAAGAGATGAACTTGAAAAGCAGATACGAGGAAAAAAGACAGATTACCTTTCCAAAGAAAAGACTTGGTTCACCTAATACCCACCAATAGGGCCCATATTAGCAGATCTCTTTAAAATAAAGATACATGGCCGGGCACGGTGGCTCACGCCTGTAATCCTAGCACTCTGGGAGGCCAAGGCGGGCGGATTGCTTGAGGTCAGGAATTCGAAACCAGCCTGAGCAAGAGCTAGACCCCGTCTCTACTATAAATAGAAAAGAAATTAATTAGCCAACTAATATATATAGAAAAAATGAGCCGGGCATGGTGGCGCATGCCTGTAGTCTCAGCTACTTGGGAGGCTGAGGCAGGAGGATCACTTGAGCCCAGGAGTTTGAGGTTGCTGTGAGCTAGGCTGATGCCACGGCACTCACTCTAGCCTGGGCAACAAAGCGAGACTCTGTCTCAAAAAAATAAATAAAGATACATAATAATGAAAATATGAAAAGAGATTTTCTTGCTGAAATCTTCCAATGATTCCCTGTTACCAACAGGCACAAAAAGGCCTTCCAAAGCCAGTCCCCTGCCAACCTTCCATCTCGTATAACTCTGTTCCCTTTAACCCTGTTCTCTTTCTCTAGATATGCTTCCTCCCAATTTTTCACAAGATTAACTATTCCTTGTCTTTCTAGACTTAGCTGTAGCATCGCCTTGTCATGGAAGCTCTCTATGCTCTTAGACTTCCCAGAGTGCTTCTCCTTTGGGTTCTCATAGCAGCCTGGGCACAAACTCTAGCAGAACACATACTACATTTTATTACACTTACCTGCTTATGAATCCTCCCCTCCTTTATCTTAAGCTTTTTAAGAAGACTGTGTCTGATTCATTGTTGTAGTTCCAGTAGCTAGCACAGTGCCTGGCCTATGGTATATACCCAAGAAATGTCTGAACTGAACCAGATAAAGAACTTTCAAGGCGGCCGGGCGCAGCAGCTCACGCCTGTAATCCTAGCACTCTGGGAGGCCGAGGCGGGTGGATTGATTGCTCAAGGTCAGGAGTTTGAAACCAGCCTGAGCGAGATCCCGTCTCTACTATAAAAAAATAGAAAGGAATTAATTGGCCAACTAATATATACAGAAAAAATTAGCCGGGCATGGTGGCGCATGCCTATAGTCCCAGCTACTTGGGAGGCTGAGGCAGGAGGATTGCTTGAGCCCAGGAGTTTGAGGTTGCTGTGAGCTAGGCTGACGCCATGGCACTCACTCTAGCCTGGGCAACAAAGCGAGACTGTGTCTCAAAAAAAAAAAAAAAAAAAAAAGAACCTTCAAGGCTTATTGATACTCTCCTTGAGAAATTGAAATGTCTAAATGTACAGTAGGTAACTACAGAATGAAAACAAAACAAGAAAAAAAAATCTTCAAGGAACTAGAGTAGACATACAGACCCCAAATTTAAAATAAATGTCAAGGCCAGGCACAGTGGCTCACGCCTGTAATCCTAGTACTCTGGGAGGCCGAGGCGGGCGGATTGCTCAAGGTCAGGAGTCAGCCTGAGCAAGAAGCGAAACCCCGTCTCTACTATAAATACAAAGAAATTAATTGGCCAACTAATATATATAGAAAAAATTAGCCAGGCCTGGTGGCACATGCCTGTACTCCCAGCTACTTGGGAGGCTGAGGCAGGAGGACTGCTTGAGCCCAGGAGTTTGAGGTTGCTGTGAGCTAGGCTGATGCCACGGCACTCACTCTAGCCTGGGCAACAAAGCAAGACTCTGTCTCAAAAATAAAATAAAATAAAATAAAAGTCAAAAGAGAATCATGAGCCTTTTCTGCATGGTCAGATTTATCCTAGGTACTGGGGATACAATAGTAAAGATGACAGATCTGGTCCCCATTTTAGACTCCAAGAATGTCAGAGCTAGATCTTACTGAAAAAAAAAAAAAGTGTTATTTGAACTCCTTCATTACACAGATGAGGAAACTGAGGCCCTGAAGGGATGCCCTTAGTCACACACGGGTAAAGGATAAACAAGTGAGATGTCAATTTAGGGAGAAAGACAGGGACAGATGGGAAAGCAAATCACAGGCAACAAGGACCTTAACAGCAATGCAGAGAAAGAGTAAAGAAAGAGAAGAAAACAAAACAAAACAAAACTTAGGCTTAGCAGAGCCCTGACGTTTGCAAATATGTATTTAGAGGGAAGTATTTCCTTTTTCTGGTCTCTTATCCTAGGTTTCAACTAGTTTGAAATTTATTTTACTAATTATTTTAATCTCCCCTCCGCTAAACTTTGAGTGCTAACATTCGGGACATCATTTAGCACATCATTGGTACTGAATACATCTTTGGAGAATGAATGGTTTCTGTTTTTTTATTAGAAAGTCAATTTTCCTTTCAAGTTCTATGTTCATTTTATAATATGGAGCATTCTCTGTAGACCTCACAAAGCACTACTTTACTACCAAAAACATAGAAATACATAACAATTCATTCAAGTGAAAAATTTGAGATTTTAACAAAATGAAACTTCATATTGCTCAAGCCTTTCATTTTAGAGTTTAATGCGAATCTGTTTTTTGAACCCAAAGTTTGAAGCCTGTGAATGCAGACATTTGCCCATCTAACCCACGTTGAGTTATTGGGTTCTCACACGTTTATGCCATTACCTGATGATAATCACAGCTGTGGACATTTGCTCTACTACTTTACTAATACTACCTTAGTTCAGATATATGATACACGCAGATGAAACTCATGCTTTACCCAAGAGTTATGCGCAAGGATATTCACTGAAGCATTAATTTTAACGGCAAAAATTGGAGGCAACCTAAATGTTTACTGTTAGCAGACTGGATTAAAAACAATACATACCAGCAGATCAGTGCAACAGAATGTTATACACATCTACCCCCATTAACATGGAAAGAGTTCAACAATGTTTGTTGTAAAAAAAAAAAAAAAAAGGCATATTTGATCCCATTTATATGAACTTACGTGTACATATTTATTTATGTGTACACATACAGAAAAGAATGATTGGGGCCAGGCATGGTAGCGCATGCATACAATTCTGGTGCTTTGAGAGGTCAAGGTAGGAGTACTGCTTGAGCCCAAGAGTTCGAGTCATAGTGAACTAAAATTGTGCCATTGAACTCTAGCCTGGGTGACAGAACAAGATTCTCTCTTTAAAATAAAAAAAAAAAGCCGGGCGCGGTGGCTCAAGCCTGTAATCCTAGCTCTCTGGGAGGCCCAGGTGGGCGGATCGTTTGAGCTCAGGAGTTCGAGACCAGCCTGAGCAAGAGCGAGACCCCATCTCTACTATAAATAGAAAGAAATTAATTGGCCAACTAATATATATAGAAAAAATTAGCTGGGCATGGTGGCACATGCCTGTAGTCCCAGCTACGTGGGAGGCTGAGGCAGCAGGATTGCTTGAGCCCAGGAGTTTGAGGTTGCTGTGAGCTAGGCTGACGCCATGGCACTCACTCTAGCCTGGGCAACAAAGTGA
>VSMD01015061.1:0-37849 GCA_008750895.1 Mirza zaza | reverse complement strand
TCACACAGGTGCTTACAGAGAGGCTTAACCAAGTTTAACCATGGCCACCTGTGGTGGGGAGGGAACACGAGGTTTGCTACCTGTTCGCGTGTGTGTGCACGTGTGTGCACACATTTATCTTTTCTTTTAATCAATGAAAGTTTATTTTAATTTTCACAATAAGAAAGAGATTAACTCGTGGCAGCAGCTAAGTGGTGGAGCCCCCACAGAGATCGCTGGGAATTAATGCAGTCCCCATTTCCCTTTTGCTCGGTATTGTGGTCTCCTCTTACTTTGCACAGAAAGCATGGAATAGCAGCGTCCTCTTTCCTTAACAAGGATCCTGGAGTGGGGGTGAGGCAACCAGTGCAGAAAAGGAGAGTTTGAGGAGGCCTCCTCCCCACACTTCCATGTTCTATGTGCCAATCGGCTTCCCGCACAAACCATCCCTTCCCCAGCTTCCTGCCACATCCCTTTAGCAGCAAGGGGAAAATGGGCTGAACTCCTAACACGTGGCAAAATACCCCCTTCCCTGCAAACGTTGGGTGGAGGTGGGGGGCGCTGGGAGAATCTGTCCCCATATGTATCCTGTTCTATCCTGAGCACTTTCGATCACTAGTGTCATGGCGGTGGGTCAGCTTCCAGGCTCTCTCCTTCTGGGCTTCCTGAGACTGGTGACCTGTGCACTTGCCTTGACAACTTTTTCTTCGCAAAACTGACTTTTAAACTGACAACAAAAGTAGCAGTTACACTTACACAAGAGAAGATGAGGAAATCTCAGGCCGGTGACTGTGTTTGCTCATCAACGGACATTTGGGTGCCTTGTGAAGAAGGAAAGAAACAACAGGCCACAGTATAAGCTCAGCGACAGTGACAAGGAGCTGGTCCAAGCAAGAAAATCCTAACTGGGGTGGAACGAAGTGTGGGAAACTCTTTCTAGAATTTCACTGATTAACTGTTGATAAAAATAACAGAAGTCTATTTTTCCCCCTCTCAGGGCCCCTTTTATTCACGTCCTGAATGTGAGAAGTAATAAATCCAACTTACCGAAGCTTTACACTGTGCTAATTGTGTGTGCGGCGCTGTCATTTGAGAGTGGAGCCTGAAATCTCTTTTCTGAAGGACTTGGTCAGTGCACGTGCCCTGTCACCTTCTCTGTCCTTTGAGGAGGTGGTGATGAGCACAACAGTGGATTCTTTATCCTTACTGTTTGTTCTCAGGAGGTATGTGGCATTTGTTGTTTGGACTCCTCTTCCTCTTCTCCTGCTCCAGCAGGGCTCCTCTCCGCCCCTTCATATTCAGGAAGAGGCACATTTCCATGTCAAAGATCTCTCCAGGGAAAAGCCTTTCTTTCTTCTACCCTCTCCCTTGTTCATGCCCTACTCACCTTAACTCCCTCCTTCCCAGCCCTGGTCTACAATGGCGACAGCAAGGAGCAGAACCTGAATTAGAAATCGAAACCTTGGAAAAAGCCAGCTTCTTTCTGCGAAGGGTAAGAGTACTTAAATTACCCTCAAAAATATCAACTTGTTGTAAGAAGGAGTGATTACGATCTCTTGCAGTAAACACAGAAATAAGAATCATTCTTAAGGGAAACTGTAGATCTTCCTTAGAAAAAAAATGGAAAAGCTGAGATCACCATACACGGGGCCGGGGCCGGGCTAGGTAAACACATACCAGGCTAATAGAATTGACATGGGGGGAGTGAGAATGGTTTAACTTGTCTTGTATCTATAAACTGTCTCCTGATATATTCATCCAACAGAACTAATAGTAGTAATTCAGCTGGGCACAAAGAAGGCTCTTCTATTCCATGTTCCTATTCTTCTAGGGTTAGGGAAACTTGAAGCCCATTCCTACTCTTGCACTTCTGGAGGATTTGGGAACCCAAATCCATTTATTTTCTATAAACTGTCAAGATTAGAAGGCATTCATGATAGGGCTTCCTTTGGGAGTAGTTCTCAGGGTTTTTGGTCAGTGCTATTTAGACCCAAGTAAGACATTTTCCTTAAGCCACCAAAAGCTCAAGAAAGCTTCTGCACTCACCACTCACCCATGAGGAACTCAAGCTCATGAGCTCATATCTAGTACCAGAGTAGACACCCCATTAGGCTTTGGATGACAGTTGGCCCTCCGGGGTCCCCACATTAAAAGATGGTTTTAAAGCTAGAGGAAAAGTTCAAGTCTTTTGGTTCCTGTTTATTTTTCATGTCCCAGGACCTACCCCTCCCCGCTTATACCAGACTTGAGTCACACTGAAACCCTGGGAGTAATTGCACAAAAGGCCTGAACTTTTCTTTCCCCAGATAGTTCCTAAAATATCCCTTTAGTTTTAGAATGCTCTTCTCTTTGCTCCTGGCTGACTTCCACTTGGACTACTCTTATGTCCAATTAACTCTGGAGTCTTCAAAAACTCTGTTAGATGTTCCTCCTATAATGTCATAACTGGCAGGATGAACAAATAAAACAATCATGAGGAAGAAATAAAAGTTTCAGAAAACTTTTCAATTCTTTGCCTCTTTCTTTTTCTTTTTTTGACGTGGTACTCGGAAGCACTAATGACCTCTTTTTTTTTTTTATCCTTGAAAATGTTGACCCGTATCTCTCTAAAACCAGAATAAGAACCCGATCCTAAAAGTCATGAGTCTGTACTCATGACTCATTTAGGAATCATTTATATATCCCACGTATAAATAAGCCAGTTCAGGAAATATGGAAAGTATTCTAATTAAAAGGGTCAACCTAGAACATTTATTTCCAAAGGTACCTAGGGGATATACAGAAGTATACAAAACTTTTGTTTTCAGATAGTTTGCTATTGAGCATTAGAATAAAGCACATTATTAAATTTGTATTGTAGTAACACATTATACAAATTTAGTGGTTTAAAGCAACACCCATCTATCAGCTCACAGTTCTGTAACTCAGAAGTCTGGGTAGAGCTCAACATTGTTTTCTGCTCAGGGTCTCACATTCCAGGCATTGGCGGAGCTGAGTTCTTGTCTGGAAGTGTTGGGGCTTCTTCCAAGCTTCCTTAGTTCCATGCAATTGTAGGACTGAAGTCCCTGTTTTCTTGCTGACTATCAAGGGATGTTCTTACATCCTAGAAGCCACTCTCAGGTCTTTGTCATGTGGCCCCTCTATCTTTAAAACTGTAGAGATTCCTCCTTGCCTCAGATCTCTCTCACACTTTGAATCCCTGTCACCAGGAAGAGCCCCGTCCCTTTGTAGGTCTCATTGATTAGGTGAGGTTAGGTCAACTATGACATATAACATGACCTAATCATGGCAGTGATGTCCCACAGTACTCACAGGCTCTTCCCACGCTCAACAGGAAGGGACTATACAAGACTGAGTGTCACTTGGGTCACCTCAGAATTCTGTCTACCACAATGTTCAATGGATTAGGCAGAGCAAGGTAAATTCCACTTGAAAGATGAAATATGTTACCTGGATGGATGCACAGTAGAGAGAGAAACTTACTTGATGATAGCAGTGCTTGGCATATGGTGGATGCTCAAGCAACATTTGTTAGTATGTAGCAAATCCATACATACTGACAGCACAATAATGTGTTGGGCATCGTTAATCAGAATAAGCTTTATTTTTCAAAAAAGAAATCACTTTTGATCCACAAATTGAATAGTTTGATTTCAACTTTCTGTGTAAGGGAGAATGAATTGCAGAAGGCAACACGAAGGTACGGCCGGGGTAGATAAAAGGGCTTCCCGCATCTTGGGGGAAGATGCATTTTGAGCCATTCTTGGGGGAGAAGCCAGGGAGTTTTGAGGAAAAGTCCATTCAGGAACCACAGGAGGTAGATTGATATCAAAGGCTCAAGGGCGTAGGATTAGGCGTAAGTTGCCTTCAGTGTCCTAATGTTTTTCTCATTGGCAGAGGCGCCTGAAAGAGTGTGCTTATTCCCATGCTTACTAAACTCACATCCAATGTGTCACTTCCTTGGGAAGAGTCAACGCACTTTCCTGAGTAATGCTCTGACAACCTGCAGCAAATGAGATACAACTGTCCAGACTGGAGTTCAGTGGGCTGGTGTGTTGACTGTGTCTTCCAGCGTCGAACAGGAGATTGAATTGTGGTCATTAAAAGTGCTTCCCTGGGGTTACCTAATGAAAGCAACAGCAGATGGGCTTCCTGGTTATGTGACTTTTTCATCTGAAGCAATTTCAGAGCTTTGTGGACAGACCTGTTTAGAGCTGTTTCCAATTCCTGTTGCACAAATGGAAACAAGCTGAGGTGTTCTGAAGAAAACTGACTTGCCCAAGGTCTTCGTAAATCAGTTGAAGCACAGGAAAGTTAATGCAATATCCTAGTTTTTAAATTTCTAAAATGGAGATGGTGAAGCTTTGTAGATACTCCAAACTAACGTCTATGTGTCTAATTTGAATATTCACTTTATACATTTCTTTTAAATGCTCTTGCTGCTCTCAAAATTCTCTAGTATTCAAATCTTTTATCTTTGCCCTATGCAGAAAATCTGGATATTTGATAAAGCAGCTTAATTGTTGAAGATTCATATAAAGTCTGTCTGACCAAGCCTGTATGTTTAGAGATTTTAGATTTAAACATTTTTATTTAAATTAATAAATTTTGCAAATTACAAAATTAAATTATTTCACTGAAATGACAATCTGATTATTTTGATGCTGTGCAAGAAACATTATGAAATTCCTCCAAAGTTCTTAGGAAAGAATGTTTAAGACATTGTTACTTTTTATATAAAGTCCAGTTCAGGTTGGGCACAGTGGCTCATGCCTATAATCCTAGCACTCTGGGAGGCTGAGGAGGGAGGATCTCTTGAACTCAGGAGTTTGAGGCCAGTCTGAGCAAGAGTGAGACCCTGTCTCTACCAAAAAATAGAGAAAAAAATTAGCTTTAAAAAATTAAAAAAAAAAAGTCCAGTTCAAAGCACTCCAGAGTGGCTTTAGAAACCTCTTGCCATGGCTTGTCCCACGCTTAGCTCTCAAAGGAGAAGTCAGAGAAGCACACAAGTAGAGAAGGATGACTTATATAACTGAAGGAAATTCAAATGTAGGCCTACCAAAATTTCAGTTCACTATGGTAGAAGTTCTAATGAACAGTGAACAAAGCTATATCTTGTTATGGAGAAGTAAAGGATGAGTGTACAGAAGGACTTGGAAGTCTAGGGCCTACATCTGGTAACAAAATTTTAGAAAGTTTTTCTCATTCTAATGGTAGTAGCTAATTCCCATTGGAATATCACTCTTGTAGATACTTGGAGATGTTTGGGTTCGGTGAATTTCATCACACATTAATACAAAAGGAACAAAGTCCTAAAAAGTGACTATAAGGGCTGTGAGTGTTGGATGTTTGTGAGGTAAGCTCCTAAACTACAAGCTTGCACATTTTTATAACAAGCTGCTAGTAAACTAGAACATTTAGGGTATTTTCTTACATTTAGTAGGAAAACAGAGCATTTTAAAATGTTGGTTTTAAATTAGGAAACAACAGCAAAGTATCTAGAGGGACAGAATACACCAAAGGAAACCCACAAACCACAGGCTCAGAAATTGTTACCCTGTGAACTGACCATGACAAAATACTCACTCTCTTTCCTCTCACAAGGGCTGCTTTTAGCTTAATACTAAACATTATTGATGTAAAAAACTCAGCGTACTAAAAACGTCTCTACTCTGTTTTTCTAGTTTTTGTTTTTCTTCCTTGTCTACTGAAATTCTATGTGAGAAACGAGAACTAAATGTGACCCCAATTATTGAAAGCTAGTGGCTAGAGTCTGGATAAAGACTACCAATCAAAGAATGGCATCAAAACCTGATGGCTTTTGCTTCTTTTTGGTGCTGTTGTGAGGACCAAGAGTCAATGAAGAACAAAAATCTAATCAAGCAAGTCTCTCCTTGTTCAGAAAATTAAATGTGTACATGAGAGGATCAATGGCCAATATCACCACTTTGGTAGAAGCATTGGAGCTGGGTTGGCACCACGCCAAGCTTTTAAGGCTATTGGTGGGGAAGGGAGGAGTTTGACAGCAGGAAAACAGCCAAAGAATATGCAGTTCTCTTTTAGTGTCATAATCATCTACTGCAGGTATGTATAATGGTTGGGTGAATAAGGTGAGAAAATGGCTCTTTCTAGAAAGTTACAATTTCCAGGGATGATATCCAGAAATCAACAGGCATCTAAAATTCAGGCTTTCTCTCCTCAATATTCTAGAGAATATTTTTAATGCAACTGCTGCCTATAATAATCTTTGTAAATTCTCATGAGAGGTATTTAGCATAATAGATATATGCATGACTTGTACCAGATGTATCCTTTGTGTAGAATGCTGTTTCCCATGATTCATACATAGATATGTCCACATTTTTATGTAGGCTCAGTTTATACATCAACCCTTCTAAGAGAACTTTTCTGACCACCTTACCCAATTACTCCATAAGACATTGTTTTATCAGAGCACTCACCACTACCTGCTATTTTGTTTTATTTTGTTTTGTTTATGGTCTGTCTCCCTGCCTCTCACTTGAAAATCCATGGAAGCAGAGACTTTGTCTGTCTGGTTCATTACTGTTTCCCTATGTCTAGAACATGTCCAGCCAATATTAGGTTCATAATATATGCTCTGGAATGAAAGAATGAATAAATGAATGAGCAGCAAAATACAGATGTATTCTATTGGTACTGAATACTTGGTTTTTCAGGAAAAGTTATTTTGTTTTAATATTCTGCCTCTCATATTCTTTCTGTTCACCGATGATGTTAAAATGCACACCTCTGTCAGTGTACGAGGGTTTACATGAAGCTTTTTCTACACAGGAAAGGCTTTCTCCAAGAAGGAAATAAGAGTATCAGAGAATTTACTTTTAAGATAAATCAATGACAGATAAAAGCTGAGAGAGGAAGCTACCTTAAAAAGACAGAGTGTCTCCTAGGTCTACAAGATTTTGTTGAAATCAGATACAATGTATTATCATATCTAAGGGGGAAAAAAGACACATAAAAGTATTGGTCAGCCATGAAACCATATGAAAAGAGTTTGAGATACAACCCTGCCTGTGTCTGTCCACACGTCCTAACGCCATGCATCTTGGGACAGGGAACCTCAGCCAACAGACTGCTCTTCTGTGGGATGGTTGCACCTGCTCATCTCAGCCTTATGCAATTAAGTATTTGCTTTTTTAACTCTGTTCTGATTTCCAAACCACCAAGCAAACTTTGCAACGGGTTTTGGCGCACAAGAGGGTGTGCCACCTCAAGAAATGTACCAGTAGTACGAACTTGAGGTCTTTCAGTCCCCGTGGTGTAGGTTGCTCATCACACATAATAAATCGACATTGGGTTTATGTATCTTCCCTGTGCGCCTGGTAAATGTGAGTTGCTCCTGAAGGAGATGTGCTAACAATTCATCTATCTGAGCTGGCTGGGTTCCCAGCACCGTGCTGGACCCTGATAAATTCACTGGGATGATGAACGAAGACCTTGTGAGGGAGGCACCAGCCCTGAGCCAAAAATTTTATTTGGAGTTTTGAATTAATGTCCATCTACTATCAATTAAACAGGTTGGTTACTTAGTGGGGTCAACGTTTTGAATCTTTCTAAATTAAATGGATACTGTATGTGAACTCGTAGTCACCATCCCTGTCTCTCAGCATAAGAGAGAGGTGTGGAATTGGGTACTGCTATTTGGAAGTTCTCATCTCAGCCTCACTGCTTTCTTTAGAGCCTCTCCCTGGGACAGATCTTAGCATAGTTATTGCTATAACCAGGGAAAGGGGCGATTTTCTTGTCTTCTCTGGGAGGCTCTCCCTCTCCCTCAGCCAGGGGCTCTGCACCCAGATTCAAGGCCCAGGAGCCCAGAGGAAGCATGAAGAGCCCATGGACCCAGCCTCTGTTGGCCTGTGTTTGGCTGCATACAAATAGCACCAGACTTGGTAAAAAGTGTCAGCTCAGCGACTCGTGTCTTTGTCATCACGAATCTGCTTTCTGATTCCTTTTCACCAGAGATGGCGTCCTGATTTCAATGACCTCCCCTCTCCGCATTTATATTTCAGTCAAATCTCATTCACATTTCTGCTTTACTTCTCCTCAACTCCTTTTATTTAAAAATATTTTTTCTTGAATTGTATTATAAGAACCAGAAAGCAAGTGATCAGGAAAGGAGGAGGGGTGTGGTTTGGCGTAAGTCGAAGCAAGGCAGTGGATCTGGGTGCCTTTCCCCAAGGCAGGGTAGTGACGCAGTTAAGAACACTAGGCTTGAATTTGGGAAGCTCTGGTTTCAAAGCCTTGCTCTGCCATTCACTAGCTGCTTGACGTAGGGTGTGTTTTTTCATCTTAGTTTTCTCATCTGCTGATTACCAGTAATAGCTACTTCAAAGTGGTTGTGAGGATTCAACAGAATAATCAATTCAGGGCTTAGCAAGCTCCTAATAGGCACAATCATTTGTTTGATCACCTCTTCCATGACCCTTAGATTCTTTTCAGTTCCCCTCAGAAGGAAGAAGCCTCCTAAGCTTGCCCAGTGAGGACGGCTCCTGGTCCGGAGGGACTGGACAAAGCCCATGTCCACATCCCGAGCTTGCTTTGCTCTTCCACGGCCCTGCCAGTCTCCACCGCACTTCCCACCTTGGAGAGTCTAAGGGTCTTTTTGCTGTGCCTGTCTCTTTTATGTGAACTCCTCTATGCTGCGACCACTACAGTAACAGTTCTGCTGACACCCTGCTTTATGTAGCGGATAAGCCGAGGGTGTATGGACCAGAGTTTCTCAAGACGTGAGGCCTTAGGCTGGAGTCTGGGACAGAGACCAGAGCTGTGCGGGGACTGTTCTGGTGAAGGAAGGGCACAGTCTGGCAGTGAGAGCTCTGGAGAGACGGAGGGTAGGAGTGGAACCAAGGGCCGTCCGTCCCAGAGGCTGGGGCTGGCAGTGACAGCTAGAGAATCCAGCTTGCTCGATGACGGAGACCATGCTGCCATTTTCCCTGTGTCTGCAGCACCTGGTACAGGGCTTGACATAAAGGAGGCCCTGAAATGTAGGTGGCTAGTAACTACGGGGGTGTAAAATTTAGGAACTTTGTTGTTGAAATTATGTGATTGGGGAACTGTTGATTTGCCTGAATACTGATTACAATCTCTCTAAAAGGAGCTTAAAAACACAGAGCAGAGAAAGAATGTTGCTCAGAACAGTAAGGCAGGAAGTGGCCTGAATGAGAACAGTCAGTGCAGAACGTGGTGAAGAGGCCATTCCTGGGAGGGAGGAGTCAGAGATGTTTAGGGAAGACCTAGTGACCACAAGGAAGGGAGGAGGGGCCCCAGGAAAGGAGCAGTGAGGGACAGTGCCATGGCATTTGGCTGGAATTTGGGACCATTCTTAGCTACTTGATATAAAGGTCATGATATTAAAATCCTTTTCAGGAAGATAGATTCCCATGGCACCCTATTTGTGCCATAAATTTGGAGTAAAAAATCTTGAGCAATTGAATGACAAAAATTATTTTTTCCCCCTCAGAGAGTCAAAGGAAAAGTAAAAATTATACTTACAAAATTAATTTTCTACTTGAGCAGTATTTGTCCTTTTGGTTCCGAAGTACTTATTTGCAAACATAGTTTGAGTTTCACAAAATATTTTTTCTTCTAGTTCATGACTTAGTTTCCTACATCCAATCACTTACCAAGCTCTGGACACTTATTAGTATGTATTTTTTTCAATACTCTCAAATCTTCTGTCCTAGGGAAAATCCTTCAGAAGGACATCTCGGGAAGGATTCGCGTGTCAGTGATATATGAAGGAAGTGCTTCCAGAATCCCTTGGGAAAGGAGAAAGGGGAGGGACACAGGGAAGGGTGCAGTTGCAGGCCATGCGTCACACAGCGTGGCTTCAGACTGGGCCCATGGAGGACACCAAAGTGTAACTCAGGCCTTGGAATTTGTCCCAAGCACAATCCAAGCAATTGGGTTTTTATATTTTATATTTTATAATCCCTGGCTGTGGGATTTGAGGGGTTGGTGGTGGAGGGGGTGGTATGTGGAGAATGAACTTTCAGTCACTTGAGCTTTTTTCTGGCTGTGGGCAGAGCACCTCCAGCAGCCAAGAAGTGTCCTCCTAAGGAGAGTCGTAGGTGTGGGGCAGCTGTGAGCATTCAAGCAAAAGCACAGCTCGGGGATGGTGCACAGAAAATGTTAACGGGGATGCCGGAGGATCTCGGTGGAGCTCAGAGTGTCCACATCCTCTCCTGACTCTCTCTGCCTTCACTGTGTAACTTTAGCCCAGGCCCCTGTCATTATTTCCCCTCTTGATTCCATAATAGGCCCTTAACTGGTATACCCGATCCACACCGGCCTCCTCCAGCAAATTCTTGTTGTGCTCAGTGATCTTCTAAATGGCAAATCTGGCAGTGTGAGTCCAGTGCTTCAAACCCTTCAGATTTTTTTTTTTTTTTTTTGCCTAAAGTCCAAGACTTGCCTGGCACTCTTGATCTGACTCCAAACTCCTAGAACTGCACCCACACAGCACAGTGGTTTTTATGGACTGAATATATGTGTCCCCTCCTAAAATTCATATATTGGAATCCTAATACCAACCCCAAAATGATGGTATTAGAAGGTGGGGCCTTTGGGAGGTGATTAAGTCATGAGGTTGAAGTCCCCATGAATGGGATTCGTGTCCTTATAACAGAAGACCCTAGAGAGCTTTCTTACCCCTTCAGCCATGTGAGGACAAAACAAGAAGATGTCTGGGCCTTCTAGGAAGCAGGAAGCAGGCCCTCACCAGACCCTGAGTCCTCTGGCACCTTGATCTTTAGCTTCCCAGCTTCCAGAACTGTGAGAAATATTTGTCATTTAAGCCACCCAGTCTATGGTAATTTGTTATAGCAAAATTGCCTAAGATGGTGGTATTACTTGCTGCTCTCTCTGACCTCGGGAATTCTGTAAGGCTAAGCCTGCTACCTGGAAAGACTTTGCCCACTCCTCACCTGGCCCACTCTCACTCACCTCTGAAGATCATCCAGTCTTTATGGCTGCTGGCTTCCTGCCCTACCCTGGGCCCACACCGTTCCAATACTTGCCCCAGGCATTTTCCCACCAGACTGTGAGCCTCTTTAAGAAAGCTTTGTGTCCTGTTCACTTTTGCATTCTCATCATTCTTGGATTCTATTAGGGGATGAGGTGAAATGGAAGAGGACTAGGAAACCTCTCTTTGCAGGGATCTGCAGCATGAATGTGACCTGCAGGTTCAAGGGCCTCATTCTTTACGGGTTAGGTCACAGGAGCCAGGGCAAAGGGTTGGCTATCTACTATGTGCCAGGGAATGGGCTGCACAGTTAGTCTCCTCCCATGAGGACGAAGGTGGATATTATTATCCAAGCCACAGGATGATCATATTGAAGTCTCTTGGGATTAGAGAGATTTATTCTATTTTCAGAGATTTTCTCGTTTCCTGATGGTTCTACTTCCCAGAAAAAAAAAAATATAGCTTGCATGTTCAGTTTGGCCTGTATCTGTACTGAAAGCAGAAAAGATATTATTTTTAAGCCAATTAAACATATATTATTGAGAGACTGGGATATCAGACAAAGACCTGGCATTGTGGTCGGTGCCAGGTATATAAAGATGAATAAAACATGGAACTTGATTGTCATCAGTTGAATTGTGGTCCCATCCCCTAAATTCATATGCTAAAGTCCCAACCTCCAACATCTCAGAATGTGACTTTATTTGGAAAGAGCATCATCACAGTCGTAATTAGTTAAGATGAGGTCATAGTGGAGTGGGGTGGGCCCCTAATCCCAAGGACATCCTTAGAACAGCAATGTCACTTGAAGAGAAAGACACACACATAGGGAGAATGCCATATGAATCTGAAGGCAGAGATCTGGGTGATGCTTCTTCAAGCCAAAGAATGCCAAAGATTGCCAGTAAAACACCAGAAACCAGGAGACAGATTCTTCCTCACAGCCCCTAGAAGGAACCAGTCCTGCTGACACCTTGATCTGGACTTGTAGCCTCCAGAACGGTGAGACAATACATTCCTCTTGTTCAAGCTACCCAGTTTATGGTCATTTGTTATAGCAGCCTTAGCAAATGAATACACTCATCCCAGTCAATTAAGAGATGGAAATGAATACCAGTATGTTGTAGTGTGATAAGACTAATAGTAGAATACGTGCAATCTACAGATGTGGCCCGAGGAAGGGAGGGAGGGATTGGCTGTGAGTTTTGTGATGGAGGTGTATACAGGTGGAGGGTGCTGCTAAAGGAAGGTTGCATAGTAGAAATGTTGCTTGAGCTAGGTTTTGAAAGCTGAAGATGATTACGACCGGTCCCTATCTATGGCAGTTATGGCATTCATAGATAAAGCCAACTACTGTCCAATATTTCCTCTATTTTCTCTTACTCATCTTTGGCGGGAGCTGTGCAGAGAGGCCTTAGCAGACACAGAAGCAAGCAGGTGGATTTGGGGCCTCACAGGAGCATGCAGTAAGCAGCCTGTGATCTTGCACCAATGGGTGTCATTCCGCTCCCATCCCCCATCTCGGATGTAGCATGCTCTTTGTTCTCCCCTTTCTTTTTTCCTTTGAGTAAATCTGTTTACTACCCAGAAAAACAAGGAAGGAATAGGCCAGTTGCCCAGGGCAGATGGTGCAATGTTAACAGATGACACACAGAAAGCAGAACTCCTTTTACATTCTCCAGCTAGGCTCTTCAAACTGAATAGCACAAAAGAAACATCATTAAGAGGAAATTGAAACACAGGTCAACGAAAGAGTTAGTGAGGAACCCCCTGGCTGATTGGAATGATTTCATGTTTTCGGATCCAAGTGAATTACACCTACATAATGAAAGAACTTGCAGAAAGACCAATGAACCACTGAGGAGAAATTATTTTCAGTAATTTTTTTTTAAGAGACAGTGTCTCTGTCATCCAGGCTGGAGTGCAGTGATGCGAGCATAGCTTACTGCAGCCTCAAATTTCTGTGCTCAAGCAATCCTCCTGCCTCAGCCTCCCAAATAGCTGGGACTACTGGTGCCAGCTGCCACACTGGGCTAATTTTTTTGTAGAGACAGGATCTTGCTATGTTGCCCAGGCTGGTCTTGAACTCCTGGCCTCAAGTGATCCTCCTGCCTTGGCCTCCCAAAGTGCTATGGTTACAGGTGTTAGCCACTGTGCCCAGTTGCCTATATTCAGTAATTTTTATAAAAGAAATTCTGAATGTTATAAGATGTGCCTCAAGCCTGGAGAAGGCCAATGTTGTTCTCACATTCAAAGGAATGTAAAAGATAAACTCACAGAAAATACCAGTTCATACTGATTTCACGAAAACTTTTTTTGTTATTTTATTTTATGTGTTCACATTGGAACATACAATGAGGACAGGAGGGAGGATGGGAAAGAGAGAGAGAAGTTGAGAGACAGAGAAAGAGGGAGAGAGAACAGAACAGAAAAGGGAAAGTAAATTTATTAGATTCATGAAAATTATCTTAAGTTTACAGAGTGTACACCACACGATTTGCCTATAGCTGTGACTTCAATAATCCAGCACGATTTCAGAATGGCCTATTAAATAAACATGATGTGTGCCTTGAGAAAATAAAGGAGATGATTAGTAAGAACCAGAGAAGGTTAATTAAGAGAAGAATCATGCTAAACTTGGATCTTTCCTCCTTTCTGACTTCCTCTGCCTTGTCTTTTCTCATTTCCCCAGAGTGGAATCCACTCTTATTTCACCCACAGATGCGGCACCACCTACACCAAACAGAATGTAACCATCTCCAAGTTCTGCACGCTATTCCCCAGGAGCTAATCAGACCCGGAGAACAGGCAGTGCTGGTCATGGTGTTTGCCTGTCAGCCCCCAGGTTGTATTTTCTCTTCTCCAAGTTCCTCATCCTCATGCCTCCTTCCCTTCCATCCTCTCCTGTAAGGCCCCACAAATCCTGGACTTCTGCCTTATCCACTTTCCCCTTGTTCCTGTTCCGATAATCTGCCTAGCACATTTGTCCATCCAGGAGATGGCTGCTGGCTTGCTTTGGCCAGCTGTGTCCTTAGGGGCAACATCCCCTAGGGGCAATTTCCTGTCCCAGGAAACCTCAGAGCTATTCCCCCCTCTGCTGTGGACCGTCTTTATGAGCTATAATAGCTGGATTCTAGTTCCCTTCTTACCCATTGGGCTCATTTCTGCTTCTGGAACTATGCCATTGTCATTTCTTTATTCTATACTAATTGAACACCAACTCTTCAAAACATATTATTGCCTTAGGAGGTTAGGAGTATGGGCTTCAGAATAAGACTGAGATTTTTATCTCTAAAAATATAAATCAGATTGTATTTCTCTCTTGTTTCTAACCTTCTAAAAATTTTTCATCATATGTAGAATTAAATCTCAACTTTTTATCATGACTTGCAGGGATCAACATAACTTGGCCACTGCCTGCCACTATCATTACGACACACCACTTTTGACTTTTTTTTTTTTTTTTAATATGCCTTCTTTCTATGTTTTAGACATGTCAAATCTGTTCCTGCCTCAGGGCCTTTATACTCACTTGCTCTCTTCCTTCAAATCTTCACGTTTCTGAATCTTTCTCCATCAGCTGAAATCTCCCTTCTCGGGAGAGACCTTCCTGCCTGCCCTGTTGACATCAGCCCTCTTCTCCACCTCCCAGTTAATCTATGGCACATTTTCATGCTGTTTTGTCTTCGTGGCACTTGATATCCTATAGAATTACTTTGAGTATTATTTGTTGTCCTTGTTTATTTTCCTTCTCTTGACCTCATTCATCACGTAAGCTTCATGATGGCACAGACTTGATCCCCGGAACTCAGGCAGCTCCTGGTATATAGTAGGTGCTCAATAAATACTTGAATGAATTAATGAATCCTTGCTCCATGCTTACCAGGCCACATGGCCATGGACTAATTGTTCTCGTGGGCTTTAGTTGCTTATCTTTACAAGGTGGTTAGCAATGCCCATCTCACTGGGATTCTGTGAGAGTGGAATGGGATTGCATAGGAGTCTAGATCAGGCAGCCACGGCAGAGTGGGGAACAGAAAGGGCACACAAAAACTCCTAGCTGGGGTTATTATGACATGCCAGTCTCTGAGAAAGGCCATGGGAACATAGAGATGATTCCCACACAATCCTTTTTGCTGCAGTGCCAGTGGTTGTGAGTAAGCAGGCATTAGAGACGCTGCAGGTCTTGGACACCACGCCTCCTCTGCCCTGCTGAACCTCTGCTGGGAGCCAGACTCTCCCAGGGCCGGTCACACCTGGAAGTTAAGTCACGTTCTTGGGCCTGCTTATCCGCATTGCCTTGTCTTATTGTAAACAAACAGCCAAGATGCACTGACAATCCTTGAGATTACAAAACTAACCTAATTCCCTTTTATGTTATTATTTTGTAGGTGGAGCTCTTAGACAAGTATTTCTAGGTATACAGCATGGACTTAATCTCTGAATTTCAGCGGAGAATATGATGGCCATTTGTGATGTTTTTGAGAATTATAGATGGACAATGGATGATGCCTCTTTGACATTGATGGCTATTTAATTAGATAAACCTAAACAACTCCCGATATTGTTTTAAGATTCAAAAGCACTCTTAAGATTACAAACAATAATGAAGATTCCATAGTTAGAAGATTGAATCACCAAATTATAATTTGATTTGCTCATACAGGGGGTGTCTAATTTATTCTCTTCCCTACCAGTCAGTCTGTCACATTATCCTGGAAGGTGACGAGCCCCTGAGCCTAGTATCTCTATCTTCTCATTAATTGAGCATAGTGAGAAGGCTGCATAGCGATATGTAGCATGACACCATTTGATGAAAAATATATATTCATGCACAGAAGGAAAATAGCAGGAGGACACATACACCAACACGTTAGTAGTGGAAATGAAATTTTAGGATTTTTATTTTCTATGTTTTTCAAACTGCGCTGCTTCTTTGATTCTGCATGACTTTTTTAAGTGGAAAACAAACTTACACAAATCAACTGCGCACTAACAGGATGGGGGAGGGATGGCCTGTGAGCTTTTCTTGTCGGGAAAAGACTCAGGGGCTGATGTGATTGTCAGTCACAGAGTAGCAGCATCTGAGAAGTGGACCACAGACTCCAGGACAGGTGGGATGTGGTCCCCAATGGCCCATCATGCACAGGTCTCAGCTCCATATTTTAAGAGGCTTACTTCAAAGTTAGAGGGAAGTAAACTTTGGCTTAATTTTAAGAATAAATGTCTAACAAGTATAGCTAAAAAGAGAATGGCCACGTTGTTAGACTGTAAGCTTCACATTCAGCAGGTGGCCTTTCTCTGACAGAGATGCTAAAGGCAGGATTCCCATGCTGGGTGGGGAATTGGACAAGATGATGCCTAGTGTTTCTCTTTAGGCTAGATGAGACCATAATCAAGCCTTCCACGCTTGCTTCTTTATTGCTGACAGTATCTCCAGGAGGTGGGTATTATGTTTATCAGGAAAGAGACTGATGTTCAGACAGGGGAAATCATTTGCTGGATCATCCAGATCCTGTAAATTTCTGAGCTGGGATTTGAGCTTAGATCCATTTGGCCTCAAAGCCCGGTTATATCCTTCTACTTTCTAATATTGTGATTCTGTACTCACTTCCTCACTTTCCTTCCTTTTCCTCCCATACATCTCCACATTGCTGTTCTTCTCTCTCCATGACTTAGACAACGGGGCATCTGGTAATATATGTGGTTTTGATTTAGTTCCTAATATTAACACTCAAGGACAAAGAAATGGCTGACTCCTAGATAACAGTGCCATTGCTTATTATTATTATTTGACATAGTTGAAGAAGTGTTAGGTTATAATTTTAAACTTTCAGTGATGAGTGTCTAGGAAAAAAACTCAAGATTAAGCATTTAAAAATTGTTATTTTTAATATGAAAACTTATAGCAGGAGGCTTTCAGTAAGAAAGTAACGGGAGACAATTGAACAACAAATTGGAAGTAAAAGCATGCAATTCAGTGCTGTTGTCATCCTGGGTTTTCCAAATTTCCTTTATTTGCAGTGTGTACCTTCTCCTTTTTGTGTAGAATTGTCAGTTCTTCTGTATGGATTAATCCCAAGGAGTTGCTTCCCCATGTGTTATTCACCAGGCAGGAGCGCTTAATTAGGATGTCTTGATACTCTGCTATCGTGCAACCACGTATAAGTTAAACTTAGCTCCCTGGGACTTGCACAAGCAGAGCCCATTCTACATATGTTTCAGCCCAACTGTCAAAATCTTTGTAGCTGGGAGTCCCCCACATTTGAATTTTGTTGCTGCAGCAACGAGCTCAAGAAGAGCCTCTGTATGGGAATAGAGCTAAGGAGGATGTTAAGGCTCAGGCGGACTGACCCCTTGACAGCCTAACATGGAGGCTTTTATCTTTGAATTTAACACATTTGTCAACTTGACAGGAAGCTTGGGCTGCAGATTCCTGCCCTTATGAGACTCTGAGGCCCTGCAGAAAGAGCCCAGGCATGGGAGTCAGACTCCTGGGGGTGGGTGGGGCTGGGGGTGGGGGTAAATCCTGGCCATGCAACTTACCACACTAGGATCTTATTTTCCCTGCCTGGGATTTTATCATCTATAAAATAAAGTAATAATAACTATTCACAGGAGTTTTGAAAAGATTGAATGGTTAATGATGCAGAAACAAGGATGTAGAAATAAACAGGGAAATAGAAGCAAAACAGTGAGTGAAAGACCCCAAATCAAGGCCCTGCTTCACAAACCTTTATGGCTGAATTTTACCCTGGTCAAACATTTATGACTATTATGGAGGTACAGTTCTGGCCTCGGTATCTCGCCGGGCTCAAAAGAACTATTTTTCAATCTGAGCAGCCTGATATAAAGGCCCAAAATACTGTGGGATTACACATGAAAATGAACACCAATAATAAATAAATAAAGTTGATTAACAAAGTGTAATCACTATTTAATCACAATTTGGAAAACATATTTTTTTCAGTTTATTACAGCCATTCTATCCTGTAAACTCTTGTATTATGTCAAAAAAAACATATATTTGAGGTGTTTGAGAGTGAAAAATAATACATTTTTTGAGTATTAACAGTGTCAATGTCAGGATGGTGATGAAAAGTAGTTATTAAAAACCTTAGCTTTGCTTTCAAGTAAGAAATGAAATAAAACATAAATTGCTTTCATGAAACGAAGCTAGTTATAATGATTAGTGGCCAATAATATGTGTTATTTATTCCACCTTGGAACAAGGGGCAAAGATGTTTGCAAATGACTGGTTAAATATCAGTCTATTTTATTTAATGAGTGATAGTTATTTCCTACATTAAACAAAACTCAGTCTGCCTATCCAGAACTCAACATTTTAGTTTCAAATTCAAATTGGCTGAATAACCAGAAGCCATCTTTGTGGGTCTAGGCTGGGAGATTTTGGGTAAGGATTCTGTGACATGGTTGTAGAGAAGACCAAATGGCTTTGGTTAAGGCTGGATTACTTACACAAAGTCCAAAGATAAATTTAGTTGAAAATTGGTCACAGGTAGCCTTGCAGTTTCAAAGGGCATTTCTGACTGGACAAACAGCGTCTACCAACAGCCCCTCCACGGGAATAAACAGCCGAGTGTTCCCTCGCCACAGGTTGGGTAAATACTAACTTAGCCGTCTGCCTGTACGCCAGGCAGAGCAACACTCCCTATTTTTTAGCAAAATATTTTTCCACTCTGGCCATCCAAGAAACTCTCCAAATCCAATGCATTTCAATGGACTTTTTAGGCTCCTCTATTTTTTCTCACTATTTATAGCTTTCAGATGTTGGCAGGTAAGCGCCTACACTTTCTTCAGGATAAAGTTATAAATGGCAGCGACGCAGTTTCATCATATGCCACACAGTATTAAGTATTAAAACAATCCTTCTTCTTTATGAATGTAAACATTGACAGAGGCTAAAAAATAAAAGAAATCCCTCACCGATACTATATAGACGGTCATATTATAGATGGTTATGTTTATATTGTGAAGAGTTTTGTTGGATGAGGGCACTGGGACCGGGTGCTGAAGGGAAGCCAGGGCTGACGTGTGGGAATAATCTCTGTGAGTCTAAGGTACAAAAGTCCAGGGTGTGGGATCTGCCCTCTCCATGAAACCAGGGCTGAGGAGGGCAGAAAGGAAACATCAGGCAGCCTCAGGTTTTATAGTATTTAATAAACGATGAACTGTTTGCAAATACAACACCTAACTGGTCCTTAGGACAACCCTGGGCAGTAGACGAGGTAATTTATTCACCCCATTTTACGGATGAGGAAACTCAGTTTCAGAGAGATGACTTAATTGAGGTTACCAAGCTAGAATGTGGCTGAGCTGGAACTGGAGGCTTCATCTTCTGCTGTGTAACCTTGTTTCCTTTCCCCAACTCCACTCTGCTCCTCCTAGAATTCAGTCCCCAGAGCTTTATAGTCTCACCGGAAGACTGTCTGACCAAATGAAACATCCAGTGACAGTGACTAAAGAGAAAGAGATAGTAAAGGGACTGGTTGGAGAAAGAAAGCCAGTATTCCAGTTGTTAGTAAAGGATTATAATGGGCTGATGAAGAGGCAATAGTCTGGCCACATCTGAAATGTGGAAAAGTTGAGTTTAAATTCCCACTTTTGTCACTAACCAGCGAGGTGATCTTTGGTGTTCTCATCTGTAGAGCTTTAAGGACCTCCCCCCAGGGGACTGTAGTGAAATCACCAAAAACAAAGACCCTTTGGGGCAACTTGAGAATAGCCTTTAAGACTTTGCTCTAGGGCACCTGTGCCAGGATTCACCAAGGAAGCTTGACTTCAACTTGGAAACTACAGCAAGAGAAAGGGAAAGGAGAAGAGAAAGATTGGCAAGGAAATAGCCTGAGCAAAGTTTTGCTGGCAAGAGCGAGTGTGCTGTTTACATGAAATAGTAAGGGAGACGTTTGCTGGTTAGGTAGATACAAAAAGAAAATATGTGCAAAGTTCAACAGTTATTAAGTCAGTATTATCCATGCAGTTAATCAGTCTGGACATTTCAGGTCAAAATCTACTTCTTTACCTTTTAACCAATTATCAAGATAATTGTCCCAAGTCTGCCTGCCTGCCTTCTTATTTTCCTTCTTTCCCTCCCTCTTTTCTCCCTCCTTTCCTTCCTTCCTTCCTTCGATCCACCTTGCCTGTTTGTAGACACAGACTATTTTAGAGTGTATTTCAGGAGGAGTGGATTTGTTTGTCTAGGGCAGGGTTGTCAAATACAGGTCGTGCCTGCTGCCACACCCTACCATGCAGACAATGCTAATCAATCACTGCTCTCCCAGCATGATCTCTGGATTTGTTTCAAGGTGCATGGGTTGGTTAGAGTTGGCTCAAGTGATGAGAGCTATTTGCCAACATAAATCTAGGGTGCAAATGGATCAAGTATGGCTTTCCATTTAAAAAAGGTAAAAGTATACTAGAAAATCCACTTCCTTTACCCTTTTAAAACATTTTCCCCCTGCTGTTTTAATCTCAGCAAGAGCCTCAAGCAAAAGTAGACAAATGTTATTTGAAGTCATAATCTAGTGAAGCGAGTGTCTAGCAAAGATTTTTTAGAAGCCTGAATATGTTTCATGAATGAATATCACCCTTTGAATATTTTGTCAAACAAATTGACTTCTGGACATTTTGATGTTTGTCCCATGTAAATTTGAATTTCCCTGGTGCTAAAATTTGGTTTCTCAGCTTTAATGCAAATATATTATATGTGTACATACACGTGGAGGTTATGAGCTCAGTTCTGAAGCCTAAGTTGGAATCTCAGCTCTGTTTTTAGCTGACTGCCCTTGGACAAGTTAATGTGATCTTTCTTAGCTTCAATTATCTCATATTGAAAAAAGGAATAATAGTTATTGCTGTCTCATAGGGTTATGGCAAAGAGTAATAATGAGATAATTCATGTACAACATTTAGCATAGTATCTTGCACCAAGTAATACTCAACAAATGTGAATTTGTGTGTGTGCTATATGTAGCTGATACTATCTAGCCAGGGTGAATTAAGGACTTGATGCTCACTGAATTGTTTGGCTAAATGTTACATTTCTTTGCTTTTGTGGGTTTAAGTCAGAGTTTTAGTGCTACTTGAATTCTGTTTTGTGGTTCTATCATGATTTTTTTTGTGTGTGTTTGAACTCCAAGAAAAATGTCCCCTTTTTCAGTAGCTGATATATTCAAACCACTAGTGCTGGAAGAAAAATAATCTGTCATTGAAGTAGATGAGAGTTGACGTGACAGACTGTGCACTCTATCTTAAACATTCATAACATGCATAATATGGTCCCTATGGAATGAAATAACTCCTTTAGAGTCTTTGCAGTCCCTTGTATCATGGCTCTCCTAGAGCAGAGCCATTATAATTCTAAAACAGCTAAGCCTGTTTGGGGAATAAAACATCAAGAAGAAAAGGCATTTCACACACAAAACAACTGACATTTATACATTGTTTAACTGTGTGTGCATATGTGCACAAAAGTATATGGATTGGGCATGTATACATCCTCGTGGTGCACATAGGTGTGTGGTGTTTTAAAATCTGATGTTTGGTATATAATAACTTATTGGGTAGAAGTAAATTCTACAGACTCTGAAACACTTGCAATTCAATCCTGACTTTATTATTTTATCTTTCATGTGACAAGCTTCCTGCTAACTCCTAGGTAACTCATATGTAAAACGAGGATACGCATACCTTCACAATCTTTCATAGTGAGGATTAACTCATGAGATAATGCATGTAAAGTGCATAGTGAAATGGTTGGCACATATCAATCTCTCAAATAATAGAGCTATGAATAATAATAATAAATGGGCCGGGCGCGGTGGCTCACGCCTGTAATCCTAGCTCTCTGGGAGGCCGAGGTGGGCGGATCGTTTGAGCTCAGGAGTTTGAGACCAGCCTGAGCAAGAGTGAGACCCCCTCTCTACTATAAATAGAAAGAAATTAATTGGCCAACTAATATATATAGAAAAAAAATTAGCCGGGCATGGTGGCACATGCCTGTAGTCCCAGCTACTTGGGAGGCTGAGGCAGCAGGATTGCTTGAGCCCAGGAGTTTGAGGTTGCTGTGAGCTAGGCTGACGCCATGGCACTCACTCTAGCCTGGGCAATAAAGTGAGACTCTGTCTCAAAAAAAATATATATAATAATAATAATAATAAATGAATAGAACAAGGAATTAAAATAATGTCCATACTAAAGAAAACTGGTTTTCAGCTTCATTATTCAATGTCCTGCTTTGATTTTTTTAATAGAATAATCATTTGCTAGCTTAAGTAATACATCATTTCTTAATTATAACTGTCATGTGAAGACTTTACAAATCCATGTCTCTTTTGAGAAATATAAACACTTGAGTACATAACTAACTTCCTGACCCTGAGTTTCCTCACCCAAGAAGAAAGTCTAGCTCTGTGACTATGTTCTGCCATGGTCATTCCTATTGAAAAGATAAAATCCAATAATGGATTTTATAGGTCTTGGCAAAGCACAAACTGGCCACACAACTGGAGAAGAGATATAAAATTATGCATATGTATCAAATACTCACATATTGACAGGCAATGTCTAAAGAAGACTAGTATATTAGTACAAATAAACAAATAAATAATTAGCCCAATAGCAAGTCGCAATGATTACATTTGCTAACTATTCTCCTTAATTGGAAGAGTTGACTTGTGTAGTCATGCACTGTGTAATGACATTTTCATCAACAATGGACTACATAATATGGTGGTGATCCCATGAGAATATAATACTGTATTTTTACTGTACCTTTTCTATGTTTAGATATTGTTAGACATGCAAATACTTACTATTATGTCATAATTGCTTACAGTGTTTGGTACAGTAACAAGCTGTACAGGTTTGTAGCCTAGGATCAATAGGCTATAGTATACAACCTAGGTGGGTAGTAGGCTATACCATCTAGGTTTGTGTAATTATGCTCTGATGTTCGCATGACTACAAAATCAAATGATGACACATTTCTAAGAAAGCATCCCCGTTGTTAAGCAACACATGATTGTATTTGTTTTTAATAAGAAAGTACTATACATACTAAATTTCACCTTCAAAACTCATTGGAAAAAAATGGCCTTCCCAACAGGCTTCTTGGACTTGTAACACTGCTATATTTCTATGTTAGGAAAGGAATGTTTACAGATACTTCAGGATGATAACATTTGACCAACACAATACACTTGGAGTGACCAAATACTACTGGGTCCCTGTTTACCAGACTAATGTGTGTGTGGGACAACAAACATAGGTTTTATAAATGTTTCCGTATAAACAGCCTCTCTACTGTCAAAACTTGGAATCGAAATGCAAAAAAGAGACATTTAAACCCTTTTTTTACTTCTAGTAGGGAAAGAACCATTATTACTTACCCAATTTTTCAATGAGAACCATTAAACCAGTTTAATGATTTTATTTTAAGTAGAGTGAATTTGGAGCTGGGAGACAAATCTACCATTTACTTCCATATATCTTTGGATAATATATTAAACTTATAATTCTTGACATCTGTAAAACAGGGCTCATTATATCATTTCACTAGACTCCTATAAACATTACTATATTAAAAATTAATTTATTTCCATGAGAAATTCCTTTGTAAATAACAACATACTGTAAATATGTAAATTAGTAAGATATTATCCTAGTCTTTTTTAACTCCCGCTGAGGTTGTGCTCAGTTTGTGGTGTTTGGCAATCACCTTGAATCATTAACTCATTTACCCAGGTTAAAATTTGGCCTCTGGAGCAAAACAACTGTATATTTGAAAGCTGCATTCAATTGTATTAAAAAAGTAAGAGAGGGTATTTCCTACTATTTGTAGGTAATAAATACAAATTTGTAGGTTTCTGGATAAAACATTTCCTCTCTCATCCTCCTTGTGACTTATGACCATGGCAAAATGTGGAAAGGAGGAAGCAGAGTACAGTGCATGGGAAATTAGTTAAGGGCAGGAGGTATGTAGTCATACAGGCCTGGGTTGTATTATAATGTAACCTCTGATACTAACAGTGTTATTTTTTGTAGATTAAATTAGGTGATATTGGTTAAGAACTTTATCCAATATGTGATAACCCTACAAATATCAACAATACGTGAACAAATATTAATACTCAACTTGGCACTCAGCTAGTAGGGGAATTCCCTTTTTCTTTTGCAAGAGAAATGCATCAACTTTAAGGTAGAAGAAGTGGATCAGCCAGTAGAGAAATTAGGGAGTATGGTGATTGTTATTGCCAAGATTCTTTGAAGGGGCTTGAGACACAGAATTACAAGTTAGGATGTATATTTTTTTGATTTACTTTAAGACAATGTGAAAACAAGAAGGCCATTTGTAAACTATGAATACACACACACACACACACATGCACACACTTTACCTCTGGAGCACAGTTGACCCTTGAACACCTGGGGTTTGGGAGCACCAAACCCCTGCACCGTCAAAAATTCATATATAACTTTTGATTCCCCCAAAACTTAACTACTAATAGACTACTGTTGACCAGAAGCCTTACTGATAATGATCAGTTTATTTACACATTTTGTGCATGTTATATGTATTATATACTCTGTTCTTACAATGAAGTAAGCTAGAGCAAAGAAAATGTTATTAAGAAAATCAGAAGCAAGAGAAAGTATAGTTACTGTTCATTAAGCAGAAGCGGATCATCACAAAGGTCTTTATCCTCATTGTCTTCGCATTGAGTAGGCTGAGGAGGAAGGATGAAGAAGAGGGGTTGGTCTTGCTGTCTCAGGGGTGGCAGAAGCAGAAGAGGTGGAGGAGGTGGAAGGGGAGGCAGGAGAGGCAGGCACACCTGGTGCAACTTTTATTAAAAAAATCTGCATGTAAGTGGATCTGTGTAGTTTATAGCTTTATAGAGGTAGATAATTTAATATATAATTTACCCACTATAAGTACAGGTTAATCCACCATAGGTATAATTTAATAAGTTTTAAGAATTTTATAAATTGTGCAACCATCACAACAATCCTGTTTTAAAACACTTCCATCACCAAAAAATTCTCTTGGGCCATTTCCAATTAATCCTTTTTCTCAAATTATGCTCCAGTCAACCACTATCTTCTTTCTGTACCTATAGCTGTGCTTTTTCAGAAATTGCATATGAGAAAAATATTACAATATATATTTTTTGTGTATATCTTCTTTCAATAATTTTTAAGGTTTATTCATATTGTAGATGTGTCAGTAGTTTATTAATTTTTATTGCTGTATAATATTTCATTGCGTAGATACGCCACATTTTGTTTATCTGTTCACCAGTTGATGAACATCTAAATTGTTTCCAGTTTTGGGTTATTATAAATAGTCCTGCTATGGATGTTCATATATAACTATTTGTATAGACATAGGCTCTCTGTTCTCTCAGATGGGTATCTAGAAGTAGAACTGCTAGGTTTGATGGTGCCTTTGTTTTCTGTTGCTGTAACAGAAACTGAGACTGGGTAATTCATAAAGAGAAAAGGTTTATTTTGGTTTATGATTCTGGAGGCTAGGAAGTCCAAAATTGGGAAGTCACATCTGATTGGCTTTTGGTGAGGACCAGAAGGAGAAGTGGGCCCATGTGAAAGTGGCAAAACATTAGGGGTGGCCTTGCTTTGTCGCAACCTGCTCTTATGGTACATGATCCAGTCTCTCAAGAGAATGAGAACTTACTCCCAAGAAAATTAACCCAGTGCTGTGAGAGTGACATTAATCTCTCTTAATGACCTAATCACTTCTTAAAGGCACCATCTCCTAACACCACCACACTAGGGACCAAATTTCCAACACATGAATTCTGGGGCACACAGATCGTGGCATATGGTAAGTCTGATTAACTATTTAAGAAACTATCAAGCTATTTTCTGAAGCATCTATGCCATTTACATTCTAACCCGCAATCAATGAGGGTTCCTGTTTTTCCACATCCTCATCAATGCTTGGTATTATCAGTCTGTTGGATTATAGCCATTCCTGTAGATGTGTAGTGTATTTCATTGTGGTTTTAATTTGCATTTCTCTAATGACTAATGATGTTGAGCATCTTTTCATGAGCTAATTAGTCACATGAATGTCTTCTTTGTTAAAATATCTATTTAAATCTTTTTATTTTCATTTTTTAAAACTTTTTCCTCTTCGTATTATTGAGTTAGAAGAATTCTTTATATTTTCTGTATATATACACGTCTTTTATAAGATACATGATTTGCAAATATTTTCTTGCAATCTGTGGCTTGTCTTTTTATTTTCTTAATGTTGTCTTAAAAAATAAGAGTTTTTTTTTGTATTGGTATCACAATTTACTATATTGTTCTTTTATAGAAGTGCTTTTGGTGTCATAGCTAAGAAATCTTTGCCTAACAAAAGATAACAAGGATTGTCTCATATGTATTATTCATGGAGATTTGTGGTTTTTGCTCTTACATTTTTGAGTTAATTTTTATGTATGAAAAGAGCAAAAGGTTTAAAGTTCATTTCTTAATATATGGACATCCAACTATTTCAACACCATTTGTTGCAATGACTATACTTTATTCATTGAATTGTCTTGGTATGTTTGCTGAAATCAATTGTCCATAGAAGTGAGAGTTCATTTCTGATTGTTTCTTTAGTTGTATTGATTGATATGTCTCTATTCTTAGGCTAATATCATATTGTCTTGATTATTATAACTGTAGTGAAAGTTTTAAAATCAGTTAGTTTAACTCCTCCAACTTAATTTTTTAAAAAATTGATTTGATTTTTCTAGATCCTTTGGATTTCCATATAGTTTTCAGGATTAGCTTGTCAATTTGTTCAATAAACTGGCTGAGATTTTGGTAGATATCTCAGCTTTTTTCTCTCTTTTTCTTTTTCTCCCATGCTTTTAAGAATACCGTTACATGAATGCTGTTATGCTTGACATTCCCACTAGCCTCTGAGGCTCTATTAATTTTTTGTCAGTGTTTATTTTTTTCTCTCTGTTCTTTAGGTTGAATATCTATTAATCCCTCTTCAAGTTCATTGATTCTGTCATCATCAATCTGTTGTTAAGCCTATTGTTGGCATTTTTCACGTTGATTATTACATTATCAATTCTAGAATTTCCAATTCTCTCTTTGTTTTTATAGTGCACTTTTTTCTACTGAGATTTCCTATTTGGTCACTGTTGCGATATTTTACTTTAATTCACTGAACATGAATTAAACTCAGCATTGTGCCCACTCAGAGTTCATCTCTGTTGACCACTCTTTCCCTGTGTGTGGGTCACACTTTTTTGGATTGTCTTGTAATCTTTGGTTGAAAATTGGACATTTTATATACTGTAATAGATAATATATTGTACCAATTCTGAGTTTCTTTCTTTCTGTTTTTTTTTTTTCTTTTTTCCCTTTTTTTTTTTATACCTTTTCTGGGTTTAAAATGTAGAATCTTTCCCCTCATGAGGAGCTACTGGTATACTTGCTAAGTTTTTTAAATTCTTATTTTTACTCTTTTAGCTTGGCTTATTAGGGGTCATCTCCGTATCCCTGTCACTTAGGGGTCAGTTCATGATTTGGGTTGAGGTTGTACTCAAATATCTCTAGTTCGTAAAGCTTTCATCTTCTAACAATCAATATGTATGTAGTTTGGAGATCATGTTCAAATTTCAGCTGATTCTGAAGTCACCTGTGGTTTTAAATTTTACCTAGGCTCTCTCGGGTCTCCCGTCTGCATACCTATAGTTTCCCAATCAACCAAGGGTAGATAGAACACTTACATAGCTTGTGAATCATGCTTTCTTTTGTAAAGAATCTCTCCATGTAAATTCTATCTTGGTACTACTTGCCCCAAATAGGACCATAATCTCAAACCAGTAAAGCTGTGGGCTTTTCTCATTTATTCTTATGGTGTTTGCCAAAGATATGGTTCTTTCTATCTTTCTTTCTTTCTTTCTTTCTTTCTTTCTTTCTTTCTTTCTTTCTTTCTTTCTTTCTTTCTTTCTTCCTTTCTTCCTTTCTTCCTTTCTTCCTTTCTTCCTTTCTTCCTTTCTTCTCTCTCTCTCTCTTTCTTTTTTTCCCCCCCTGTCTCAAAGCTAGTCTTCTCTCCCTGGTAGGAAAGCTGCTGATTTTCTGCTAAGCTCTGCTTTGATCACCAAATGAGTGGGGTAGGGGGACATGGATGGAAATATCCCCAAGTTAGAAGGACACAGATCAAGGCTACACAATGAGGAAAGAATAGTCTCTTTAACAAATGATGCTGGGGAAACTGAATATCTACATGGAAAAGAATAAAGTTGAACTCTTGCCTTAAAACATAACAAGAACTAACTCAAAATGGATCAATTACCTAAATGTAAGACCTGAAACTATATAAATCCCAGAATAAAACATAGGGGAAAACTTCATGACTTGGAATTTGGGAATGGTTTCTTGGATATGAGACCAAAGCTTTAATGGACAAATACGATTGCATTAAACTGAAAAACTCTGCACAGCAAAGGAAGAAATCAACAGAATGAAAAGGCAACCTAAAGAATGAGAGAAAATATTCACAAGCCATATATCTAGCAAGCGGTTACTATGCAGAAAATATAAAGAATTCCTATAACTCAACAACAAAAAACAAGCAATCTAATTTAAAAATGGGACTTGAATAGATGTTTCTTAAAAGAAGATAGACAGATGGGCCTATAAGCATATGAAGAGATACATTACTCAACATTATATTGCATTACTCAACATTACTAACCATCAGAGAAATGCAATTCAAAACCACAATGAGCTATCACCTCACACCTGTTGGAAGGCTACTTTAAAAAAACCCAGAAAATAACAAGTGTTGGACAGGATATGAAAAACTGGAACACTTGTGTACTATTGGTGGGAATGCAAAATGGTACAGCTGCAATGGAAAAGTGTATTGAGGTTCCTCAAAAAATTAAAAATAGAACTACCATATGATCCAGCAATCCTGCTTCTAAGCATATATCTAAAAGGATTAAAAATAGTATCTTGAGGTGATATTTACATACCCATGTTCACTGCAGGATTATTCACAATACCCAAGAGGTGAAAGCAACCTAAACGTCCAATGACAGATGAATGGATAAAGCAAATGTGCTGTAGACACACAGTGGAATATTGTTCAGCTTAACAAAGAAATAAAATCTTGTCATAAAGTAGTCAAACTCTAAAAACAGAAAGTAGAATGGTGGTTGCCAGGGACTAGGGGTAGGGGGAAAAGGGGAGTTGTTTAATGGATATGAGTTTTAGTTTTGCAAAATGAAAAAGTTCTAGAGATCTGTTGCATGCCAATGTGCATATAGTTAATACTATTGTACTGTACACTTAAAAATGGTTAATATGGTAAATTTTATGGTGTGTGTGTGTGTGTTTTCCACAATTTAAAAAAGCCAAACAACTTATGGAAGACTAGTGGTTTCAGCTCTGACATAAAAAGTACTGGGAGGTTATCTGTACCATCCTTGCAAACTGAAAATCAGTGTTTTTTTCTTAGACTAACCAGAAAACTGATGTTGTAGGGCAAACAGCCACCCTGAAATCTGGAGACACAAGTGTGTGCAAAGCGACACAGCAACTGAGATCTGCTGACCTGGAGCAGAAGCCATAAGAGCCATGGACTTATAGGAATACTTAAATAGTAAATTTGACGCATTTACCTGAAAGTGAACTAGCTTGAGAGTGTAAACTTCCTGGTGGGGGGAGAGGAAGCATATTTTTGCTTGCTTTCCCTCTAGGAATTGCCAATGGCCAACTATGGAATAATTTGAGCAAAATGAAGAGATAGTGACTTTCTTCCACAGAGTACAGTATGGAAAGGAGGAAAAAGAGTAACTTTATAGAGGAGAAAACTAACAAACACTCCCCTGTCCAGGTGATCAAAGTTGTCAACAGAGATAAGTCATGTTGATAGTAGGTACTCTTGATGCGATGTGATGAGAAGGACACTTTACCTCTGTGGTCTTCCTCCCCAAGCTCCACAACCCCAGACTAATCCTGACTGAAACATTATACTAATTCAAATTGAGGGGCAGTCTACAAAATACCTAACCTACACCCCTGAAAACTATCAAGTTTATCAATAACAAGAAAAGTCCAAGAAACTACTATAGTCTACAGGAACCTAAAGAGACATGGGACTACATGTAATGTGGTGTCCTAGATAGGATTCTGGAACAGAAAAAGGCTATTAGATAAAAGCTAAATAAATCTGAATAAAATATGGACTTTAGTTAATAACAAATATTAATATTTGTTTTTTTTATTGTGACAAAAGTACCATGCTAATTTAAGATTTTAACAATAGGGGAACTGGGTGTGGGATATATGAGAACGCTCTATATGATCTTTGTAGCCTCCCTATAAATTTAAAACTATTCTAAAATAAAAATTTATTTAAAAGTCCTGTGACATCTCTTTAATACCATATATAAAAATCAACTGTAGATGGGCCAATGTCTTAAATATAAAAGGTAAAACTCTAAAATATACAGAAGAAAAAAATTCTCCAATGTCTTTAGATAAATAATGATTTTTGCAACAGGACACAAAGATTGCATACCATGAAAGTATGCATAGGATAAATTGTACTTTAGAAAACCTGAAAACTTTTGTTTAGAAATGCTACCATTAAATGTAAAAAGAAAGGCTGTAGTGTATAAAAATGACATACATTACCAAAGATTAACATGCAGTAGATTAAAGAACTCCTATGAATGAATAAAAGTGAGTTTAAGCACTCAATATAAAAGTGCAGAAAATACCTAATAAAGAGGCATATCACAAAGAGGAAAGAAAAATAGCTAATATGTTTATAAAGAGATGCCCAACCTCATTAATAACCTGGAAAATAAAGAAACATGATGAGATGCTATGCCATACCCACAAAATTTATAAAATCAAAATTAAATATTTATAAAATTTTGATAAGGATGTGGAGTTATGACAGCACAATTGCTGGTGTGAATGATAAAGTGGTACAACCATTTAGAAAATGCATCTGGTCATAGCTAGTAAAGCTGAATATGTGCACTCCTTACAATCCAGCTATTGCACTTCCGGGTGTAAACCTCTTACACCTATATAGGTGCCTCCATATATAGGTGCTTGCACCATATATATGCAGCATTGTGCATATAGGAATGTGCATCTAACTATTGGTTGTAATAGCAAAGGATTGGAAATAATCTAAATATACATTGGTATTTGAATGGATAAATTGTGGTCTGTAAGTAGAGAAAATGAACAAACTAGACACATCCAAATAGATGACTTTCAAAAATAATTTTGAATAATAAAAATAAGTCTCCAAAGACTTTATACAATATGTTTCCATGTATACAATATCGAGAAACAAACCAAAGTAAATATAAATTATGTTTAGACACATATACACGTTATAAATATACTGGAACATTGAGGTACTGAAATGTTAAATAAACATGCATTTGGGGGTTTGTTTTGAGGACTTGTAGTTAAGTTTTATAGTTTTTCTGTCTTCTCCCAATTATAGGATGTCAGCTTTCATCTTTCATTATGTTGAGTATGCATGCTTCTAGCAGTACTCCCCCATGTTCCTGTAATTTGCTGCTTTTTATTTCTGGTGGCCTAGGAAACAAGTTAACTAAACTTGCTAGAGTCTTGCATAAGATGTACAGTCTCCAGATTTGGGCCTAGGACACTCTCCTAAGAGCAAATTACATGACCTTTTGTGCATGGGCAATGTAACATTCATTTATTTAACAAATATTTAGCAATTTGCTGTCACATGCCAGACTCTATTCTGGGTTCTAGAAAAACAGTGATGAACAGCAAGACAAAGTCCCTTACTTTATGTAACTTACAGTCTAGTGGCATCTATTTAGGCTTTTGACTCTAGTTTAAATAGACAAGGCTGCTTCATACAAACGATTTGGGAGAGTGAGGAATTTCTGCACACGCAAATACACATAACATTCACATTGTGATGTGTATATATAGAAATATAAAGCGTGTAGCCATGTAGGTGTCAGCTCTATGTGTATGACCGTAGACAATGAGTAATTGCTGATAGAAATGATAATGGTGCTATGTGAAGGTACCATGGTATTGTACCATTGGACATTTTCTGTATCCTAGATTTTTTTTTTTTTTTGCTACAGCCTAACCAAGTAAACAATGTTTGGAAGTAAAGCAAAATGTTTAAACCATCTCTTCTTGATGGTGTTATGTTTCCTTCCAAGTATACTAGGGGAATATATATTATCAGTATGCAAAATAGGTGATATTTCTAAAGCTGACTTGCAAAACTTCAGGAGTGACACTTAGCACTTCAGGTTATAAAGTGATCATCTGGGGATAGATGACATTCTGTTGATAATGGCAGTTTAAGACTTTCTTCTCAAAGCATATTGGTCGTTAATATGTTGGGATATTGGGGAAGGATGAATAAGTAGCTTCTGGGCCTTTATTCTGTTTCTCTTAGCTAGTTCTTTATTTCTGAAAAAGTGTGTTTTCAACTACCTCTTCAGGCTTTAACGTGATAGAAAGAAACAAATAAAACATGTCTATTTATCCAGGATTGTATATTATAATCTATACCTGTGGTATTTAGCGGTCTAATAGTATTATCAAGTTATTTTGCACTTAAATTCAAAGTACACCTTCATGGATTATTGTTCTGACCTTGTTATCTGGTTCAGAGACATGAGCCAATTTGAAACGTCCACTTCAGTTGTCCTTTGAAAACAACTCCTTTTCACAATGTTCTGACACTAGCAGTAGTCAGGGAAGCATTCGAGAACAACAAGACACTTGAATTTTCTCAGTGTCTGAAAGTGTGTGGCCTCTGGACCCATATTCTCATTTCGTTGGGTACAAATAATGACTGATCAATGTGAAGTGCTAGGTGGCATCCTAGGTTAATTTGCTAGGAGTTAGTGTGTTGATGTGGGAGTTTACATAAACATCTGGTCTCAAAATGAGTCCCGTGCAGTGTGTGCTTGTGGTGGGCTGATTTCCTATTCTCTCCCTTGGTTTAAAACAACACATATTTTAAATAGTTTGATTCCAATCACATGATGATTGTTTCTCCTGAGGAAAATCCCAGCACTAGGTCAGCAGGTGGGTTACAGACTTGCGAGGGCTGGGCTGTGCTGACAGCTGTGCTGAGAGGGTTGCCTGGAGTCCCCCCCCCAACGTGGCCACTGGGGGCTTGTCAGTCACTCTTGCTACTGCCGCTGCAATTCAGCTAATTCACTCAAACTGTGGCTTTGAGAGACAGTAAAACAGAGTCAACATCAGTAGATAAATTTGGGGAATAATGCTGCCTTAATAATATTAAATGTCCTTACCCATGGGGGGAAAACCATCAAGATGGAGGGTCCACATAATGCATAAGACCAGGCACATCTAGCCTATGGATGACAGAAAAAAAATAAAGGGCTCATGTTTTATAGTTCTAAGAGTTTAAGTGATTAGTTTTATGCTGCTTTACAAAGTAAACTCAATGCGGAGGTCACAGTGAATGAATCCCTAGATGTTTACCAACCCCCTAAATTAAATTGCATCCTTAATTGTTTTGCAAATACATTGGCTTACCTAATTAAATAGGAATGACTCTATGTTGCTACAGAGGATAGAATATTGAAGACTTTAGAACTTATTTCAAATTAGCTATTCTGCTTGATTAACAAATTTGGCCCATTCAGGTTTTTTGGTACTGTGAAATAATGTCATGCTACAGGGGACTACTGAAACAAATGTTTTTGAAATACGCAAAATATTATTATTGTTTTGGAGAGTTATAAATGAAGAAATGAAATATATTCACCTAATTTATTTGGAATTTCAAATTTTACAATTTTTTAAGTCACTTTTTCATCATACACATTTTAAAAAAATAAGTAAAAATAAGTTTTGAAAAATACTCTTCTACATAGAAAAATAAAAATAGATTCAATTATATGTAAAATACCATAATAAAAATATTCTCAGCAGAAGCATACAAAATAATTTATATTTTAAAATCTCAATAATCTTAAAATTTAAAAAAAAATTGGCCTTATATAAATATTCCTTTATAAAATTCTATCCTACAAGAAGGTAAAGTATAAACAGGTCTTATTCTTACCTTCATAGGTCATTAATATTTGCTCATTTTCACTTATAATCTAATATTTGAAAACATTTTTTAAAAAATGTGGCACAAAATAAGACTTGTGAATTTTCTTTATCTCTTATTCTTTTCTAGTTTTCCCAACTTCGTTAGGCTTACTCTTTACTTTAAAAAAATAATAATACTTAGGCACTGTATATCTTGTGAAGGGAGTTCCTGGAGGTATCTTTGCTTCAAATAAAAATTTTTGTACTTCAAAAATTCTTCAGAAGAGAAATAAAAAAACTTTCTCTTTTTGTAGAATTTATCTATTTTAGTTGTTATTCTAGTCCTTTTGACATGAGGTTCTCAATTGCAATGCTTGTCAGCATGCCATTGCAAAATACTTTTTCCTTGGAGATTCATTATGAACTTTCTGGATGGCCTGATGGTGGTGTCACTCATAAGAAGGTACCTGATAGTCATCTAGTTATAGGATGGAGGCGGTGGGTGTTTGTGCCATTTGCAAAGAAAAGTATAAGATTACAATTTTATCAAGGGGAAAACATTTTAAAGGAGTCAGAAACAAAATCTACTTCTGTGTTCCAAGCTCTGTATAGCTCCGCTTCCAAAGTTTCTGATCTTTTGCTAGGACTGAGGTTTCTAAAGAAGAGGCCATTGCTTTTTTTATGTTTCAATTATGAGGCCTGATGATTTTTTTTGCAAGGGCCACTAATTCCTAGGAATTTTAAGGCCCATTAAAAATTATAGCATTTTGTGTTGTTTTATTCTCCCTCTAAGGAATTTTTAAATTTTTAAAGTTTTCATTACAAAAACAAAATACCATAGAAAACTCCTTCATGACAATATATTCTGGGAAGAATCAGCTCAGATCACTACAGGGAAGTTTTCCTTTTAGGGGGAAAAGTTCAGTTGTCAGAATTCTTCCAGGGGAGAATTATTAGGTATATGTTTGGAAAAAACCAAAAAGCCAAAAACCAAAAAACCTATACTCAAGGAACAAAAAATATCTAAATAGTCTTCTAGGTAGGTGGGTCCTATTATCCAGAAGTCTCTTTATTTTGTAAAATTCCTTGATGAGTTGGATATGGAAGTTTAAAGATAGTAGCAAGGGCATAGACACATAGCTCCCAAAGAAATTAGGGAATGGGTGGGAAACGAATAAGACATTCCAGAGGAAAGGGAACATTTGGAAGGGAGGAGAGGAGAAATGAGGTTGTATACCTTATAGGGAAAAGAAAAAAATCAAAACCTCTGGTGCCCCTTGGCTAAGAAGGGACTTAGAAAGAATAGAGATTTTTGATAATTTTTTTGACTGTTTGCTGAGATTTTTGAGGAGTAATGCCATCTTCCTGATCTACTTATCTCAATAAAGGCTGCATTGCTTATTAACATCGGAGTGAATACATTCTTTTGGGTGAAATCAAATAAGTATTGAGTTCTGCACCTGGATGTGGATTGAAACAGCAGAAATAGGAACTGACCTTGGGGAGGTATACAGTTGACCCTGGGGTCACATTGGAATCTACCCTTTTCATAGTGGTAGTGCTTTTTTGTTTAATGTAGAAGGTTTCTTGTTAAAGTGACTTATATAAATGATTTCAAAGTTTCATTTTCTTCTTGCATAGAATTACATAGCAGAATTAGTTTCTAAATATAGACAGGCATTACACCACAGATAAAGATGAGTGTCCATCTATATAGAATTCCAGCCCTACAACCTAGAAGGCTATTTACATCCCATCTGGCTCTATGATGGTATAATATGAATAGCTAGGACCCTCAGTTTTGATAGGTTTCCAGTTGATTTGACATTTGATAGTTTTAGAAGACTTGAATATAAAAATAGATCCAGGGCTTACCTTGTCTATAAGACCTTATGGAAGTCCAGGCTTAGCTTTATCATGTATGAAATAAAGATTGTGGGTAAATGACCTCTAAGGTCCCATCTAAGTCTAATTTGATGAGTTTGTCATTAGAAAATGTTGCTCCTTAAATGGTTATAAATGTTGCTTTGATCTTTCTCAAGGCCTTAATTTTTCAAATGGCTTGCATTTCCTGGAAATACTAATAAAATAAATTCATAGACAACCCTTAGTTCTAAATTTACCTTCTAATCACATCATGATATTTCTGGAGTCTTAATATAATCTCTTTTCAATGGGATTTGGCTTTTGCAAGAATCATTTCATAAATAATAGAAGTGTAAAATCTAATTAAAGAATGTAATAATATTTATAAAATGCCGAGTTACAAAGGCAATAATATTGACAATAAGCTAGTTATGATAATAACATTAATAGTAATAAACCTAATCATAGCAAATATTTATATTAACAGCACTCCCCATTCATGATAAAGAGCTTTAAAACAACACTAAGGCTATTTGAAAAATGATTAAATTGATTGAGATGTTTCTTAATTTCCAAGATACAGAAAATATGTCTATGGATTCATTCATTCATTTCACAAAGGAATATATTGGTAAAAAAAAATCAGACATAGTCTCTATCCTCATGAAGCTTACTGTCTAATGGGGGGGGAGTGTCAGACAATTATCAAATAAATATCCAAATAAATGTAGAATTTTCACTGTGGTATTAGAAGAATTTGACCCTTCAAAGAAGTTAGGTAAGACTTCCCTGAGAAAGTGATATCTGAACTGTCATCTTACAAAAGAGTAGGAGTTAATAAGGGAAAGAGGGAAGGGAAGTGTTCCCAACAGAGGTATCTGTGGCAAGTGGAAGTAGCATGAATCAGAGGGGCTGAGCAAGGGTTTCTGTAGTCTGAGCAGACCAGACAGGAGCAAAGGTGTACAGAGGCTAGACCATCCAGAGGTAGGCAGAGGCTAGACCATTCATTGACTTGTATGTCAGGTCATGGTGATTTGTTTTTATCTCAAGAGATATACAAATTCATTGTAGCTTTTAAACAGTAGTTGTTAACAGGTAGGTGAAGGAGGTGAAGGAGGCATTATATTTTCATAGTTAAAACTTGGAAAGATCACACAAGCTACAGTTTGGAAAACAGATGGGAGAGAAGCCAGTTTGGATATGGGTAGATTAAATAAAAGATGATTACAGAACTCCAGGAGAAAGTTCATAACAACTTAGACCAGAAGGTAATAATGGAAGTAAAAAGAAGTAGCCAGGTTTCCAGGTCTGAAAGCATGATCAGGTTTTCACAGCAAACATCTGGCAAGGTTTAGGTATATTTCACAAATGCAACTGTACTGGCAACTCCTATACTTGAGTGAAACCTTCCCCTATTTCCATGTTGGGACTCTAGATAGCATAGGAAATAGCAAGAGTTTTCTATAACTTTCCTTGTTAACCCTTTTGGCCTTCTTCAGGTTGGCTTTTGGACACTGGAAGTTTTGAGTCCACGGACTTCGGGTTTGCATAGACTTATCTGACTTTTCCAGCAGCTACTGTCTGAAAGACACTTGCTGACCCCTGTCATTTTCTGAGAGCTCTAGCACTCCATTCTGACTATTGCTGCCTCAGTCGAGCTCCTTATAACCTCAAATGCTGAAGTATTTGAAGGTGATGGAAAGAAAACCTTGGAGGATGTTCTCTCTCTGTGAAAAACCAAAGCTAAAGAAAACATTTACCTACAACCTTACTATTCGATGTTCCTGCCAATGATAATTTCCCTTGGAAGAGTCTCTTGATTTGCCATTAGTGTACCACATTCTATCTATTTCAGATAATAGTACAGTATATTACCCTAAATTGTATGTAATAGGAAGG
>VSMD01015053.1:33003-46055 GCA_008750895.1 Mirza zaza | reverse complement strand
AGAGTCTCACTTTATTGCCCAGGCTAGAGTGAGTGCCGTGGCGTCAGCCTAGCTCACAGCAACCTCAAACTCCTGGGCTCAAGCAATCCTGCTGCCTCAGCCTCCCAAGTAGCTGGGACTACAGGCATGCGCCACCATGCCCGGCCAATTTTTTCTATATATATTAGTTGGCCAATTAATTTCTTTCTATTTATAGTAGAGATGGGGTCTCGCTCTTGCTCTGGCTGGTCTCGAACTCCTGAGCTCAAACGATCCGCCCACCTCGGCCTCCCAGAGAGCTAGGATTACAGGCTTGAGCCACCGTGCCCGGCCAGGATTTTTATTTCTTCCTGATTCAGGCTTGGGAGGTTGTATGTTTCCAGGAATTCATCCATTTCCTCTACATTTTCTAGTTTGTGTGCGTAGGGGTTTAGGAAGTATTCACAGATGATATTTTGTATTTCTATGGTATCCGTAGTAATGTCTCCTTTTTCATTTCTGATTAAGTACTTGAGCCCTTTATTCTTTTATTTCTGATCAATCTGGCTAGTGATCTACTGCTTTTATCTTTTTGAAGATTCAACTTTTTATTTTGTATTGACTGTTTCTATTGTTTTTTTGGTTTCCATTTCATTTACTTTTGCATTGAGCTTTGTTATTTCTATTCTTCTGCTGGCTTTGGGTTTGGTTTGCTCTTCTCTACTTCCCTGAGATGTGACATTAGGTTGTTAATTTGTGATCTTTCTGTCATTATGCTGTAGGCTTTAAGATTATCACTTTTCTCCTTAGAAGTGATTTTACTGTATCCATAGAGTTTGAAAGCTTGTGTCTCTTTTGTCGTTTAGTTGGAGAAATCTTTTGATTTCCATTTTAATTTCATCACTGACCCAAGGATCTTTCAGCAGCAAGTTGTTGAATTTCCATGACTTTGTGTAGATTTAAGAGTTTCTCTTGGAACTGATTTCCAGTTATATTCCACTGTAGTCTGAGAAAGTGCATGGTATGCTTTCAATATTTATGAATTTACTGATAATTGTTTGTGGTCTAATATGTGATTTAATTTTGGAAAATGTCTCATGTGCTGATGAGAATAATGTATATTTAGTAGTTTTACGTAGAATGTTCTGTAAATGTCTGTTAGGTCCATTGGTTCTAGAGTCCAGTTTAAGTCCAGTGTTTGTTTATTTTCTGCTTCAATGATCTGTCCAGTTCTGCCAGTGGGGTGTTAAAGCACTAAGCAATTATGATGTTACTGTTTATTTTTTTGCTTAGATCTAGCAGAATTTGCTTTATGAGTCTGTGAGCTCCTGTGTTAGGTGTGTATATATTTAGGACTGTTATGTCTTCTTGTTGAATTTCTCTCTTTACCATTATAATATAACCATCTTTGTCTTTCTTTACCATTACTGATTTAAAGTCTATTTTATCTGATATAAGAATGGCTGCGCCTGCTCGCTTTTGATTTCCATTTGTGTGGAATATTTTTTACATCTTTTTACCTCGAGTCTGTGTAAATCCTTGGGAGTTAAATGCATTTCTTGGAGACAGCATATACTTGGGGTATGTCCTTTCATCTGTTTAGCCAGTCTATGTCTTTTCAGTGGGGCATTCACATTGAATGTTAGCATTGATATGTGGGATATAGTTCTGTTCACCTTGTTTTCTTTATTAGAGCTATGAGCTTTAAATTTCAGGTGTTTTTTACACTGGTGGGTATCTATTATGCTGTTCCATGTAAAATGCAGTTTTGGGTATTTACTGTAGTGCAGGACTAGTAGTGACAAATTCCCTTAATGTTTGCTTATCTTGAAAAGTCTTTTTTTCCTCCACTAATTATGAATTTAGTTTTGCAAGATTCAAAATTCTTGACTGGCAGTTGTTCTGTTTAAAAAGACTAAAAATTGGGCCCCAAACCCTTTTGGCTTATAAGGTCTTGGCTGAAAAGTCTTCTGATAGCCTAATGGGTTTTCCTTTGCAGCTTAGTTGTTGCTTCCATCTTGCTGCTTGTAGAATTTTCTCCTTCATTTTGGACTTTGGCCATGTTGATGACTATGTGTCTTGGACATGTCCTACTTGCTATGCATCTTCCCAGTGTTTGATGACCATCTTGGTGTCTGGATATCTCAATCTCTGGAAACTCCATGGAAGTTTTCCTCAATAATTCCCTCAAATAGGTTTTCCATGCTTTTTTCCCTTCTCCCTGTGAGATACCTATAATTTGGATACTGACTTGTTTCATTCAGTCCTATACTTCTTTGAGTGATTGTTCATGCTTCTTTATTCTTTTTTCTGCATCTTTGACTGACTGGTTTGAAAGCCTTATCTTCAGTTCTGAAATTCTTTTTTTTATTTTTGTAAGTACAAAAATGAAGTTTATTGAGGAGAGAAAGATAAGATTATAGGGCAAGAGCAAGGTATAGGTTTACAGAGCATGATACATACGCTACAGATGACGACCAGACCCACTACTGCAGCAAAAGGCAAGCAAAAGGAAGGGTGCAAAAAAGGGGAGGCTCTGAAATTTTTCTGTTTGGTCTAGCCTGTTGTTGAGGCTTTCTGCTATATTTTGAAATTCCCTAAATGACTTTTTTGTTTCTTTAAGTCCTGCTATGTATTTTCTTATACTGTCTATCTCTTTAGCAAGTTTTTCTTTTTTTATGTCCTGAAACATTTTTTGGGGCTTGTGTTGGTTTTCAACTTTCTCTTCAATTCCATTCATCTTACTTGTCATTCATATTCTGAATTCTATTTCTGACATTTCAACAATTTCCTGTATGTTAGGGTCCATTACTGGAGACCTATTGTGATCCTTTAGGGTTGTTGAAACAGCTTGTTTTTTCATGTTGCTAGAGTTCTTATTCTGGTTCTTACTCATCTGAAATATCTTCTTTCAGACAGGCTCATGACAGGTAAGTGTGTAGCCCACCTGTTCTCTTCTGCTGGGAACTCTCCTACTTAGTGCAAACAAGGAGTGGTCCCTGGATGGCACATTGGTGTCCTACTCTGGAGATTTGACCTTGCCCAAGATAGGTGGATGTAATCTGAGTGTTTAATGCTGATGCTCTCCTGAATCTCCTCCCTGTGGTTGTCACTGGTGGTCTCGGCTTTGCAGAGTGAGCGAATGCCGCACCTAGTTCTGTCAGCAGTGGCAACTGTCAGCCCAAACCAGCTTGAGAGGTGCTCTACTCAAATCTGCAGGCTGTAGCATTTGTCAGTCCGCACCAGCTTGAGTGCACCCCCGCTCATGCCTGTGGGTGGTGGCAATTGTCTGCTCATGATGTGGAGCTGCCCCACACAGATCCACAGGTGGTGGCATTTGTTGCCCCTTGTGGCTTGAGTGTAGTCCCACTCACATTCTCTGGCAATGGCAATTAATGGCCTGTACCAGTCTGAGGGCTGCCCATTCAGATTCACAAATGACAGCATTTGTCAGTTGTATACCGTCCTACAGGCAGCGGTGACTGTCAGCTTGAGAGTTGTCTGGGTTAGACATGCAGGCAATGGCGTTTCTTGGCCCTTTTGTCCTGAGCATAGCCCCACCCACCTCTATGGGTGGCGGCACTTGTCAGCCCACTATGGCTTGAGAGCTGCCCCATTCAGCTCCTCTGGTGTCGTGTTTCTCAATGGAGCTCCAGATTGAGTGCAGCTCCACCCCAATCCTCAGGCAGTGGTGACTGTCAGCTCACTCAGCCGAAGAGCTGCCCCATTTGGATCCTCTGGCTCTACTATTCATTGGCTGGGTGCCTGTCTGAGCCCAGCCCTGACCATGTGGATAGGCTGTGGCAACTGTTGGATGGCCATGTCCCTGTGCTGCAATGAGGTTGTGTGGCACCTGCCCACGGGATTCATAAGAATGTCCAGCCTCCCTGTTCCCACCCTCTACCATGAACTGGCAGGGGCAATGGGTAGGTAGCAGCGATGAATCTGAACCCTGGTAGAGGCGGTGCTCTGGGTCTAGGGTTATAAGATGGTGCCAGCCATAGCGCCCAGGATTTGTCAGCCAGTGGGTCACCACTGTACACTCTCTCTGGAGCAATGGCTCTGCATAGTCAACAGATACCTCCCTATGTCAGTCCTTTGACCTTCTGCAGTGGAAGGCTCTTCCTGCAGGTGAACAGCAATGATCATGGGGGGAGTGTGGAGTCCCAGGATTCTCCCCTCTGTGCCTTCCCCATGTGTGCACTCGTCTTCCCTGTGTGCCTCCAAATGGCAGAGCAGGTGGCCTCTCTTCCTTCCCTTCCCTTTGGGTGCCTCCTGTCACCTCTCTTTTAAACATGATGCTTTCTCTTAGATGAGTGATCTGAAGGTGGAGAGCCTCTTGCAACCTTGAATCCTCTGTATGAGAGTGGTATATGCAGGCTGCTTCTAGCCTGCCCTCTTGGCCCCCCTTCATTCCAATCTGCCATCTTAACCACAAGTTTTTGTGTTTTTTTTGATTTACCTTTTTTTTTTAAATTTTTTAACCACAAGTTTTACCTTACATTTTTATTAAAGAGGTTACTTACTTTATCCTTTAAAGGTGGCCTCGTTTACAAATTTTTATTAAAGAGGTTACTTACTTTATCCTTTAAAGAAGGCCTCGTTACATAATAAGCAAAGATAGAGACTCCAGTCTGTGCAAAGCTCTGTGCAAAAACCCTGTATCAACCCCAGTGCAATTTAAGTCTGCACTGTGCTTTAATGTTGTGCTATTGATACTATCAGTTCAGCTGAGCCACAGAAACTGCTCTCTGTAATGTGACTGCTCATCACCCACCTTCAGAACCTTTAACACTGTAGCACAAAACCTTCCTGCCTATGATCCATGGACTGAGAGGCTTACATGGCAACACAAAACACTACTCACTAATAAATGTGAGTCTTAGTACACTTTGGAAATTGCCCTTAGCAATGATTCATGCTGAATAATGGGGAAACAAAAATGGCATCAGTTCATGTAACTGCCTAGATAAGCCTGATGGGTAAATTATAAGTTACTTTAAGGGTTCTAAGATTGAACTTCCTGAAATGGAGAGAACTAGAACAGTATGAAACAGATGCTCAGAAACTGATGCCCCACTGACTCAAGGATTCCTAATAACCCATAATCTGAGCTGGGCATGGCTCTACTGAATGCCCTGTGGTCAAGTTGTTTTGGAAGAAATTAAAAAATACCACAGAAAATGAGAGATTAGTTTGCTACCAGCATTGGATATGAGTTCCTATTGTTTACACCAATTACAACCAGAACTAGGTGTCATTTGGCAGTACGGAGTCTACTCACCCATCTGTGGCAGGTTTCTTCCGCAGTATGCTTGGCCGGGGTGATGAACCCTGAGCAGGAGCATTGGTGCTAGCACTCTGGCTGTGGGTCTGCACCACGGTTGTTGCTGCTGGAGCAGCACTGAATGGACTGCTAATAGGGTTGGCTACAATTGTGGCTCCATCTGCCAACACCACTGCTGGAGGAAAGAGAAGCAACAGGAAAGAACAATGAAGAGAGGGAAACAGAAGAAACAAAATATCTCATAGGCCATAAATAAAAATAATGAGACCACCAACATTAGATATCCATGTTTTACCTATCCAACTTTAAGAATATAAGGGACAGGAATATAATGTTTATCTGCCTAAAACCAGATGGCAAAGTGGGAGAAGTTATCGAGTCTACTGGTACATCATCAATACCATTATTTTATCTTTGCTGTGTAATCACAGTTACTAATAAATGAGATAAGATACACCAAGTACATAAAGTAGCTAGTGTGGTATCTCATTCTACTAGTTACTTTACATTTTTCACTCTTATAATCCTTACATTCAGTATTATATTCATTTTAGAGATGAGAGAACTGAGTCAGGAAAGGCTAATAAAAGGAGGAGCTACAAATAGAAAACATGATCTATAGGCTTGATAGCATGCTCAAAAGTACACTTCAAAAAATGTGCTCACAGTTTTTGTAAAATACCCATCTTCCTCAGCCCCTAATAACGGTACGATCCCTGGTCTATCTTTAGGAAGACACTCAACCAATAGATACTTTATATATATACTTAAAGTTAGCATCAAAATACTGGTGAGCATGAGATCATAATCAGAAACTACCCATATCTGAAAGTTTTTGACCTACAAAAAGGACAATTTCATGAGTTAACCTAATATGATGAGTTTTCTAGCAGGCGCTCTTAAAGATACAGGCACATCATCCTTTTAGGTGGATCACTATGGGTAAACTGCACCTCTGTGGCAGTCAGTGATGAAAAGTCTAAGAGATTTTGATTAAATAGTTACATTCACAATTGGAAAGCTGTGGAAACAACCCAAGTGCCCATCAATTCATGAGTGGATTAATAAAATGTGGCATATGTATACCATGGAATACTACTCAGCTTTAAGAAACAATGGTGATATAGCACCTCTTGTACATTCCTAGATACAGCTGGAACCCATTCTACTAAATGAAGTATCTCAAGAATGGAAAAACAAGCACCACATGTACTTACCAGCAAATTGGTATTAACTGATCAACACCTCAGTGGACATATAGGAGTAACATTTATTGGGTGTCAGGAGGGTGGGAGGGGGGAGGAGGGGATGGGTATATATAACCACAACTAGTAAGATGTGCAACATTTGGGGGATGGACACGCTTGAAGCTCTTACTCGAGGGGGGAGGGGGGCATGAGCAATATATATAACCTTAACATTTGTACCCCCATAATACGCTAAGATAAAAAAAAAAAAAAGGAAAAAAAAATAAACATTAGAAAATCAATAAAAAAAAATAGTTAAATTCAAGATCTATGGCTGGGTGTGGTGGCTCACGCCTACAATCCTAAGTACTCTGGAAGGCCCAGGCAGGAGGATCATTTGAGCTCAGGAGTTCGAGGCCAGCCTGAGCAAGAGCGAGACGCCCATCTCTACTAAAAAAAATAGAAATAAATTAGCTGGACAACTGAAAATATGTATAGAAAAAATTAGCTGGGCATGGTGGCACATGCCTATAGTCCCAGCTACTTGGGAGGCTGAGGCAATAGGATTGCTTGAGCCCAGGAGTTTGAGGTTGCTGTGAGCTAGGTTGATGCCATGGCACTCTAGCCGGGCATCAGAGTGATACTCCCTCTCTCTCAAAAAAATAGATCTACAGGGCCATTAAAATGATCAGTTCCTTAGTTGATCTCTTCTGCTATAGTTAATGCAAAAGATAACCTTTAAAATCAATATCCTGGCCGAGAAACAGCAATTTCTTTAACTAGATAAGAGAAATAGCTAATTAATAATCCAAGCACAGTGATTTATTCCATTTTTCAAAATGCCTATTCTGTTAGTATTAATAATTTCTTTTTAAGCACTGATATTAGCTAACATTAGTGTGAGATTTTATAGCTTTATATATACCTCTGAAGAAAACCTTAAAATGATGAGAATACTACTTATACAGTGAATTTACTCTCTCAACTAAGAGCTTTTTATAAAAAGAAAAAGCTCTCACCATGTACAAATGCTTATTAAGCTGTCGATGAAAATTATTTCTTATGTTTACAATGACACCTGGAAGGTTAAGTTCTAAGCAACTCATATTACAAAGAGGAAAGTAAGGTCTAGAGAAATTATCTCAGGACACAAAGCCAGTGGTAGAGCCAGGCTTTAAACCCAGATGTATCTCTTTCCCCCTACCCTCTTCCATGCAAAAAGTTAAAATTACCTGAAGTCTTTCCTTCAGGTTGTGGCTGCTGAGTACCCATTGGTGCAGGCTGAAGCCCCTGTGTGTTGATTGGGGTTGCCGAATGAATCCCCTGTGTGCCAATTGGTGCGGGTTGTATCCCTGGTGTCCCAATGGGGGCCGGCTGGATGCCCTGCGTACTGATGGGTGCTGGCTGAATCCCTTGGATATGTCGAGCATGTGATGCATCTACTGTCATCAGCTGCATGGGGTTTAAGTGGACTGTAGATGCTACCCCAACACCAGTCTGGGCTGTGATGGCAGAGTTTGGAGCTTGAGCTGAAACTAAAAATAATATAAAAGGTGACTACAAAAAGGTTAGCTGTCATTAGACACAGTCCACGAAAGTAGAAAAACACTAAAATGAAAACGTAAGTTTTCCACTGTATAAGATTTAAATCAGTTAAAAAAAACAACATGGAAACTTTATATACTAGGGATTGTTTTTTTCCTTTTACTTTCTACCAGTATGACCTGGTCTTTCTGGAGATTACTAGAAATACAATTAAAATGGAAAAAAAAAAGCAATCATCTATTAAATTCCAAATATTAGCCAGGCAACTGTACTAAGTAATACAGTAGGTATGAATTTCAAATGGCATATATCCACCATAAAAAGTGAACAAGTGTCTTTTTTCCTACAAAGCAAATACTCCATCTACTGTGAATATTAAAACAAATTAACCAAACAAAAAGAATGAAAATAAAAGCATTCACAAAATGCAACAAAAAAGAAGGGATTCCTCACTACTTTTGGAAAGAAAACACAAGAGACTTTTCCCCTCTTCAGCCATCAAAACAATCCAGAGATGGAAGAACCAGTTTCCAGAGCTATTTAAATATCTTATAATATTTGAAATTTTAGATCAGCACTGTCCAATGAAATACAAAGTCACACATGTGGCTTTAAATTTTCTAGTAGCTACATTAAAAAGCAAACACTAACAGGTGAAATTAATTTTGATGATATAGTTCATTTAATCTAATATATCCAAAATATTATCAATATGTAATCACTACAAAAATTATTAATAAGATATTTTACATTCTCTTTTCTATACTATATATTCAAAATCTAGGGTGTATTTTACTCTTAAAGTACATCTCAATTCAAATACTTAAGTTTTATCAAAAATTCTTAATCTGTATTTTGATTCCACAAAGCATACAATTGAAAAAGTAGTTTTAAATCTCTAAGTTGTTCCAAACATATTTGAAATAGCTCAAATTTTAATTAAACAAAATTAGAAATTCAGCTTTTCATTTGCACTAGCCCACTTCAAGTGCTCGACAGCCACGTGGGCCTGGCTGCCGTACTGTACCGCGTGGCAGGAGGGCAATGTCCACAATCTGGGCAATAAGGCTTTCTGATACCCAGAGTGACCAAAGGGTCCTACAGGAAAAGAATACACAAAATCTGATGTTTGAGGATTGTTTTTCCTGGATTAGCAAAAAGAACACTATTTACAAGCCAGGCTAGTGATAGCTGAGCCCAAATGGATTAAAATAACACAATGTAAGTCCCAAAAGACTACAGCTTAATTCATTGTAACTACTACTGCTTCAAGAGGTAGCAAAAACTGTTAACATGATCATCCACAAGGTGGGATAAAACTATGCAAATATCACTAATAAGTAACTACTTCTTTTTTTTCTTCCATTTTTAATCCTTTTTTCCCCTCCAGCATATTGTGGGGGTACAAATATTAAAGTTAAGTGTATTGCCCTTGCCTGTCCCCAGTAACAACTTCTTATAGATCACAAAGATGGTAATCAGAGACTTTAAAGCTTCACATTTTAGCCTTACCTGAATGTGACTCTAGAGTAATCAAATACCATACTAGAAATACTCTCTGATCAATTTTTATCTCATTGCTGCCAAAAATTAAAACGTGAAAAGTCATCTTAAAAGCAAGTCTCATACCTGGATATTGTCGAATAGTGGACACAGAACTGGTGATTGGGGTGTAGGTATGTGCCGCCAGTGGGTATGCAGAAGGGGGGTAAGTTGGCAAAAAGTACTGGAACTGAACAGGAACAGATGGTCTAGAAATAGAAAACAGGTGATAGCAAACAAAGTGGTTATTTTCCTCTTTACCTTGACATGATCCTATCCCCAGGATCCTCTTCATACCTTTCATAACTGCCAAACCAGTTTCTCCCAAATTGGGACCCCAAAAAACTACTACATCACAGAAAACAGACTGAGAAAGTACAAAATTTAAAAAAAATAAGTGGATACTATACCTGTATCAATAAATGTAAAAACACAGATATTTTATAGCTGATTCTTTTTTCTGTAGAGACAAAGCCTTGCTCTGTTGCCCAGACAGGAGTACAGTAATCCTCAAATTTCTGGGATCAAGCAATCCTCCCTCCTCCTGCCTCACCTTCCCAAGTAGCTGGGAATACAGGCATGTGCCACCACACTCAGCTAAGTTTTCACTTTTTGTAGAGATCGGGTCTTGCTATGTTGCCTAGGCTTGTCTTTAAATCCTGGCTTCAACCAATCCTCCTGTCTTGGCCTACCAAAGTGCTAGGATTACAGGCATAAGACACAGTGCCTGGCTTATGGGTAACTTTTGAGAATAACAATTACCAAAAATGACTGACAAAAACTCAATATTCAGAAGTCTTTTCCACTAAATCCTACTTGAAATACATTAAACTCAGGCTGGGCGCGGTGGCTCACGCCTGTAATCCTAGCACTCTGGGAGGCCGAGGAGGGCGGATTGCAGAGGTCAGGAGTTCAAGACCAGCTTGAGCAAGAGTGAGACCCTGTCTCTACTGTAAATAGAAAGAAATTAATTGGCCAACTAATATATATAGAAAAAATTAGCCGGGCATGGTGGCACATGCCTGTAGTCCCAGCTACTTGGGAGGCTGAGGCAGGAGGATTGCTTGAGCCGAGGAGTTTGAGGTTGCTGTGAGCTAGGCTGACGCCATGGCACTCACTCTAGCCTGGGCAACAAAGCGAGACTCTGTCTCAAAAAAAAAAATACATTAAACTCAGATTGTTTTTACTCGTCAATTTTATCAAACATATATAAAACAGATAATCCCAACCCCACACAAACTGACTCGGAGACAAGAAAAATGAATAAGATCCACCTTTGTTTAACTTTTAGTTTTTTTAGAGATGTTGTTTTGCTATGTTGACCAGGCTGGAGTGAAGTGGCTAATCATAGGTGGAATCATGGCACACACAGCCTCAAACTCCTGGGTTTAAGTGATCCTCCCACTTCACTCTCCTGAGTACCTGCGGCTACAGGCATGCGCCACTGCACTTGGCTCCCGACTTATTTTTTGAGCTTGATATAGCCTTTTTTTTTTGAGACAGAATCTCGCTTTGTTGCCCAGCCTAGAGTGAGTGCCATGGCACCAGCCTAGCTCACAGCAACCTCAAACTTCTGGGCTCAAGCAATCCTGCTGCCTCAGCCTCCTAAGTAGCTGGGACTACAAGGCATGTGCCACCATTCCCGGCTAATTTTTTCTATATATATTACTTGGCCAATTAATTTCTTTCTATTTATAGTAGAGACAGGGTCTCGCTCTTGCTCAGGCTGGTTTCGAACTCCTGACCTCGAGCAATCCGCCCACCTCGGCCTCCCAGAGTGCTAGGATTACAGGCATGAGCCACCGTGCCTGGCCTGATATAGCCTTGATACTAAAATTAAACAAGGAGAGTATGAGAAAAGATTATAAACAAATCTCACTCTCCATAATGATAAAAAATTCCTAAATAAAAATGAATTACCATATAAAATTAAATATCACAGGAAGATAGGAATGATTCAACATAAGAATTTCTATTAATGTTTTTAGATCTTAAAAATCAAAAAGAACAATCACTTGAAATGTCAAAAAAAATAAAAATATTTGGTACAGCAGTCAACACTTATTCATGGCATAAATGCCTAAGCACATAGAAAGAAACTTTGTTCCTCAAATTGAAACTGGTATCTACCAAAATCTGTAAGGAAATTTCAGAATCCCATTCAGGTCAGGAATAAGACAAGAAGGCTCACTATCTCTGCTCTACTAACATTGTATTAGAAGCTCTAGCCAACACAGAACAAAAAAACAGTATAAAAAAACAGATGTAAACACCCTCTTATCTCCCCTCAAAATTGTCCTTATTCATAGAAAAAATAAATATCTACATATTTATTTATCAAGACAATCTATATATGTTTAGAACTAATAGGAGTATTCAAGAAGGTGAAGGGACAAAAGATCAATATATTAAAATCTGTAAGCATTCTTATACACACTAAAGGTCAAATTAGAACATTTAAAAATCATCTAATTTTGAAATTACCATATATATTCTGTACAGGGTTCTCACTGTGGGAGAGGCAGATACAAATATGGAATGGGGGAAGTGAGGGGATGAACTATAGGGTCAGCATGTACTTAAATGTTTAATACTGTTATGTATCTCCTACCGCTCAGCCTGCTGAAAGGGCCTAGAATGACACTCTGTAGCAAAAAGCACAGCCAATGTATGGATCTTGGTTTGTGAACAATGAAAGGGCTCCTTGGAGAAACAGCAGATTCCCGGGCTTAAACAAAGTTCAAGGAACCTGAAGGCTGGGCACGGTGGCTCACGCCTATAATCCTAGCACTCTGAGAGGCCATATGTATAAAAAATTAGCCGGGCATGGTGGCACATGCCTGTAGTCCCAGCTACTTGGGAGGCTGTGGCATAAAGATCGCTTGTGCCCAGGAGTTTGAGGTTGCTGTGAGCTACGGTGATGCCACGGCACTCTAGCCCAGGAAACAGAGTGAGACTCTGTCTCAAAAAAAAGAAAGAAACAAATGACAAGTTGAGCACCAAGAGATGACGGTAATAGATAATAATGAAGAACGAAAGCAAATCCAAGAGCTCAGGCTGATTTTTTAAAAATATTCAACAAAATATAGAAATGGGTGTGGGCCAGGTGTGGTGGCTCACGCCTGTAATCCTAGCACTCTGGGAGGCTGAGGCGGGTGGATTGCTCGAGGTCAGGAGTTTGAAACCAGCCTGAGCAAGAGCGAGACCCCATCTCTACTATAAATAGAAAGAAATTAATTGGCCAACTAATATATATAGAAAAAAATTAGCCGGGCATGGTGGCGCACGCCTGTATTCCCAGCCACTCGAGAGGCTGAGGCAGCGGGATTGCTTGAGCCCAGGAGTTTGAGGTTGCTGTGAGCTAGGCTGACGCAATAGCACTCACTCAAGCCTGGGCAACAAAGCGAGACTCTGTCTCAAAAAAATAAACAGAAGAGAAGGAAAGGAAAGGAAAAAGGGAAGGGAAGGGAAAAAGGGAGGGGGGGGAGGGGAGGAAAAGGAAAAGGAAAGGAAGGAAGGGGGAGGGGAGGGGG